>JAUMHH010153372.1:0-18893 GCA_032359455.1 Chlamys rubida | reverse complement strand
GCATACAGCCGGTGCTGCCATTTCGGTGCTCACAGCTAGCATTCAACAATTCTAGCACTGCCCAACCACGTACTCATATATAGCTGAGTAGACTGGAAGAAGCAGAGTAAATTATATATATCTTGTTAAGATACAACACAGTCGTGATGTGACTCAAACCCGCAACCCTTGGGTCACGAGCCCAGTGCACTATCACTGGACTACTGTGCCTCCTATAAATCCATTACCTGTATGCACTGTTCATATTATACTGCAACATAACTGTTAAACTTAACATTGAATTCCTGCAGAATGTGGTTTAAAGTTATTTTGTATAAAATTTTGATTCTTCAAAATTAGTTTGTTACAATTTGTGGCCTTTGACCTCATTTTGAATGACATCAATAATATCTAATTGTAATCAATATTTGCTAAGTTGAGATGTCGCCAATTCTTTTCAGTTGTCATCAATAGTTTTAAGTTGTCATCAATACTTTTTTGAGTTGTTATCAATACTTTTTTGAGTTGTTATCCATACTTTTGAGTTGTCATCAACACTTTTTAGTTGTCATCAATACTTTCAAGTTGTCACAAATACTTTTTAGCTGTCATCAATACTTCTGAGTCGTCATTAATACTTCTGAGTCGTCGTCAATACTTCTGAGTTGTCTTTTATACTTCTGAGTTGTCGTTAATACTTCTGAGTTGTCGTCAATACTTTTGAGTTAATGTTACGTTGTCATCAATACTTTCAAGTCATCAGCACACTGTACCTGTTGCCAACACGGAAGGTCGAGTCCGAACATGTCCTGCAAACTTGCCCAGCTGCGACAATCGCACCGTTGATTTCACGCTCCACTAAAATATACAAGTGCAACATTATCACCCAAAAGACAGGACAGAAATGTACTAAAACTGACTGAGGTGTTGAAGTAGTTGAATTTTTCTATTAATCATTAGTTTCTCTTAACTGATTGGTAATAAAATAAATGTTGATTATGGACAAGTGGTATTTTTTTGTCCAGTTTTGGGCTCAATTTCAGCTCCATTCCCAATAGGTTTTCCTCACAACTTTCATTCAAATTAATATTCCAAAACCAAAAATACAATTTAAAGAAAATCATATTTTATCTGTTTCAAGAAAAAATGATGAAATAGTGTCGGTGATAATTATAGATAATTAATTTACACTAAATTTGGTACCAAGTACTGCAAAACTGAGCTATATTGGACTGAGTTCTGTTGATTTGTATATTTTGGCTAAGGTCATACTCCCAGAACAGGAAGAAAGTACACTGTAAAATGAGTGGCTGTGAACTCTGCCTGGCTGATAAATTAATCGAAAGTGCTGAAATATCTAGGGTCAGCAGTAAAATCTAGGGTAGGTTGGGATACCTGAAAGTAAACACACATCATTTTTTTTGGCCTAAGCATTTAACAACAATAATGTACAAAAGATTGATGGACAAACTAGTGCACATTTTTTGGCCTGTTGCGACTTGGTTTTAATATTGTGACGAAATGATACTCTTTAAAATTTCTTCTCGCTTAGAATAGTGTTGGATGAATACAATTGATATAAATTAAAGCAGTAATACATATATACACATATATATTTTTCTCTCATTTCCCTGTGTGTAAGATAGAGCTGTCCAGGGTAAGAAAGGGGTGTAGGAAATTTCTATCTTACACCCCATTTCACGTGAAGTGACGTCACAATGGCTCGACAATGACATGACGTCATGAATTTGGAACTCTCCGATGCCGCAATGCGGAAAAGGCGACGTTATGAAATTAATACCTTTTACAATATATTTACTGTACACGTTGGAAATATGTGATTAATTTTTCAGTGCAAACATTGTTTGCGAATATGGGATATGGTTATCTGGCTGGCTGATTCGTTTTCGTCTAAGAAGCTCAGGGGAAAAATTGATATTTTCAAAACGGTGGCCAGTCCAAACGCATTTTCATGGTTTCTGGGCTTATTCCGGTGGTTGGAATGAGAGAAAAAATACTCTTTCATACCCAAGTTGTATGACAGGGACATTCCACCTTCAGGATTTTCAAATTTGGCAAAAGCCGAGGGTTTTGCCAAATTTGAAAATCCTGAGGGTGGAATGTCCCTATCCTACACTCCAGGGCATGAAAGAGTCTTATAATTTTCATCTGCCACATATTGGAATTATGACCAGAGAAACCCCTGCTCAAAAGGAAATAATATTTTATCCTAAATTCAAGTGTGATGGATTGACCAGTACGCTATCCTAGTACATACCTGGCAGGCCAGGACAGGCATTGATTGACCAGTACGCTATCCTAGTACATACCTGGCAGGACAGGCATTGATTGACCAGTACGCTATCCTAGTACATACCTGGCAGGTCAGGACAGGCATTACACCTTGAAGTAGATGAGTCAAACACAGCATCTGTTGGACAACTGACACACCTCCAGCCATCCTGGGATCTTGCCTGGATCAACAAAGACAGTATTTAATCTACAGTTTATACCTGGGGATTTGGTTTCCCAGTTTTTAAATGTGTGCACAAAACTTTAATTTTCCCCCACAATTTTTCACCCATAAAAATTCCACTTGCTGAATGCCAAGAAAAACAATAGACTTAATAGGCCTGTATATTATGGCAAAATAATTATTCATGTACATGTATATAAATATTTCCCAATTTTGGTTCCAGCTGGATCTCAGCATCCTGGGTAAGCTTTAGAGTAGATTTGGTTGAAATATTATCAAATATTTAGGAGGTGCTGCAGGCTTTCAAATACTTCAAACACCCAAACATTTAGTTCCATGCATGATGGCCAGCCACCAGGGGAGTTACCGCTTCCTTTAACCCTTTCACCACTGTAGACCATAATGGACTCATCCATATCAATAAATGGTAGAGTCTACCAAAGTTACCTAGGGGTGAAAGGGTTAACTACAATTGATTTCCAAGGAACCAAAGATGTTTCATGACATAGGAATTTGCGAAATATGGTTTAGATCTGTGTATTTACATAGCTGTACCATACTAGTAGTGTACAGCATTTTAAATAAAAGTTGACTAACAGATGGGCAATGGATGTTACATGACTAGCGTTTGAGTGAATTAATAAAAATATGAGTTTTAGTACCTGATTAAGTGGGCATTTTTCACATTGTACATTCTCTCCTCCAAAGTTTGTTATATATTTGTATCCATCTTTGCACTCACAGTTTAATTCTGCAATAAATTGAAAAATGATAATCATGTTGAAATAATGATGAAAACAGGGTGATCTGAGATGTCTACAACTAACAAAAACTTTTATCATTAACACATGTAAAACTATATGAGGACTTTGATTAGGAATATATACCACAGAATTTGAATATACAAAACATCATTCAATTCATATCAACAAATCGTTTCCAAAGAACACAAGACATGAAAAAGAAACAGTTGATCAAACTTGAAAGTATTTATCCTGAACAGTTTTTAAAACTTTTTCAAACACAAATTTCGTCTACATATGTATAATATATAAACAATATATAATATAAAGAAATTCTGAAACGTGTATGTAATTTATGCAAGGAATACATGAACATTTTAAATATCATGATCACATAAATATGGTAAATATAATGAACGTATGACTAAAATCATCTCTCAAGTCTTAGAAGTTCAAGTCCAGACTGGTAAGTACTTACGGTCCGAACTGACTGTTGTGTTCTGTGGACAGAGTTTACATTTCAAATCTAATTTATCGAAAAACTGAGTTGTATTACAACTAGAGGGTATCTCATACGGAATATATTCAGTTTGTGCTCGTATTTGTTCGTAATTTACAATCAAAATAAGCGACACAATCAGCAGTGTGACCGCCATCATTGTTGATACTATTTCGCTAGGTCGGACACAAGCTTGAATGCAAGGGGACTTGATTTGATTACAGAAGCTTTTTCTGACAGAGACATTTTATTATACGAAGTGAATATTTGTTATTAAAAATTCCGTAATATAAATATTGAATCAGAATTAAAAGTAAAGCATACACAGTAAAATATTCGAAAATTGTATATTTTTTATCAATGACGACATAGTAATAAATATGTATGATGATATAGCTGTTCCGCACTAAATCGACGAGGGTCGGCCATTTTGGCGAACAAAAGATGTTTTTACCTGAGAAAGAAGACATTTGATTACATTCTGAGAAGTTAATTATCGATATTGACAGGAGACGACCAAAGGTACGACAAGTTAGATTGTTTATGAGATATCCTATTCACTAGACGTGGTGAATATGATAGGCGAATTAAGCTGATAAATTATAGGCACCTAACGCGTGGCTTGAAAAGCCAGGAACCCGGCGATTATATTGAACTTAACCACGCGTTCATGTTTTTGCATGATGCATTATGACATTGTCAGTATTTCAATTATATGTTGATATCGTAAGACAATGCTTAACAAAAAAATACACTTCCATAGCATCATATGGTGTGTAAAACTGACGAGAAAACTACATCCGATAGGTGTCGCTTCAAACGCTTGTGTATTCGCCGCATTGTGTATTCCGCCATTTTCCGTGGTTATTTTGTAACTTTGCTGCATGTCAGACTCGAGGGTAACTAGCTACTTCTTCAATGTATTTCTGTGACATAATGTAGAAAGTCTTGGGAAATGAATGGTTATAGACCAGAAAATATTGACAAATTAAATTTTCGGTCCGTCTGCTGTAGGCATCGTTTGATCCACCTTTCAAAGTGAAGACTGATCGAAAATGACCAGGCAGTGCCGGTGAACGATATGAAACGGAAGTTTAACTTAAGTAGTCAATGCCTAAAAACATGAATGTCTTGTCATATATATAAAAAAAAATCTTATGTCTATTATTACATAACGCAAGGAGGGTCTTCATATATGTTTTTATATAAATTTATATACACCAGTTACTCCAAGTTTAGGGAAAATACACTCGAGTACGATCTGATATAATAGTAAATATGGAAATACAGATACCTTTGTTTTACTGGGAAATGGTGAACTCCAATAGCAGATCTACCACATTCACTTCATAACAATTAACATGCTGTTGTTAAGCTTGGACAGAATTCATCATTAAGAAACACAACATATTTAATGAGGAGTAAAAAATAATTATTTTTTAAGCAATATTTGGTGAGTTAAAATGATGTTACTTGTAACCCTTAAAAGTAAAAATATAAAAGAATATAATGCAACAATTTGGACCAAGATATGTTTTCACGGTGTACCCCGGTAGATATCTGTAAAAGTTTGTGCGAGATGACCAAAGAGAATTCCTAAGTGATAGAAAGTTGTGAATTACAAATGTAAGGGAAATCCTAGGTGTTATATAGTAAGTATGTGGCTTATTTCTCCTGATATGCTGGACTATTATCAAATTCATGTTTTTCACGTTTGAAATTTTTATTGATAAAATATGTGCTCTAGTCTTGCAACGAAAGAAAAGTGATAAAAGATTCAATATATCACAAACAATAAATACAAACCAGTAATCCAATACCATATTTGCTGTAATTAACGCCCCTTCCCCTATAAGCACCTGTCGCCCGTTTTTAGGGAGGAATGGAATACAAATATATAAACCCCATCCCAGACCTCCCATCCCAGATCTGACCAGTGAATGATATACAGTAATTCCACTTTTAAACAGGGAGCATTCAAACTTCCTATGAAGCAGATACACATTTGATATCCAAGCCTCCAACAACACTATGTTGTCCTTCTGTTATACTGCTATCAATTGAAGTTGCACAGTTCTATCATAACTCACATTTAATTACCCAAATAAGCGCCCCATTAAGCTAATTCTTTAAGCACACCGGGTGCTAATTACAGTGAATAAGATAAGTTAATAAAACCTTCCTATAAGATACAAAATTCAGATGTAAAGTAAAACAACACAGACAAGGATTCATTCGATCTTGAAAATTCTTTATCAAATAAACATTTAGATCAGATGACACTGAAATCGCAGAAAATATATTATAAAATAAAATGGACATGATAGCAAACATTAAACGTCTCTGGCAATTGTGGAATTGATAACAAGGAAACAATTACAAAATTAAAAAAAATAATAATACTGACCTGAAATGATCAATTTTGCTTTAAATTTAAGAAGTTCAGTTCAATATTAAAATCGTTAACACTTTTAAGTAAAATTTTCAGTAGAATCCTGCAAAAGCTGTTAATAAGTTATCAATATGGCTGAATTTTGACAATCTGTTTGTGTTTGCCAACCAAAACATAGCAACAGAGATATAAGCAGCAGTATTTCACATGTGGATTTCGTTCGGTGAATTCTGTTTGGAAGGACACTGAACTTGGTTTCATTATACCCTACTTAGCACCATTCAGACGCTTGGGTGAGACGGATTTAAAGTATCTGGCCGACCAAGGAAAAAGTGAACAATAACAAGCTAAGAAATGACCAGAAAACGTTCCTGTTCAGTCTTTGAGTTACAGGTAACGCATAACGGTACAACAAACAAGTTATTTGTTAAGGAAAATATTGAAAAAATCTGAATCTATATATCGCGAAGCATTACTGCTGGGACAACAAACAACATAAATGATACCAATTATTGCAGAGAGAAAAAAACAGAAAAAAATGTTCCATTTTGTGGGGACCTGTCATGGTACCATGCCTTACTGGTTAAAATATTTACAAAATACATTCATTTAAATTTAAGTTGATCTTGATAAAATTGTTTTCTAATTGAAGTAAATATATCAATACTGGATTTCAAATCGTCATGGTGGATACAAAGATAATGCTACAAGACTTTTGGAAACGGGAGAAACGTGGGATCCAAGTAAGTTGACCTGGATGTAAAATTGCAAGAGAGCGATGTTTCCATAGAACAAAGAGATGTACAGATACCATACCAAATGTTTTAATATTTAACTTGAAAAAGGCCTAACATTTACTCAGGATTTCTTTAAATCTGTGTATTTGATATCTGTTGGTGCACAGTTTACAGAGAACACAAGATCTTTAAAAAAACCCAACAACAATTATTGCTTAAAACAAACACAGGTGTTTAGATGTACTTGGTTTTAAAGATATTAATTAAAAAGGAAAATTCAGATTTATTACCAAGTGATGGCATAAAGATAAACATACTGCACCAGCTGGCTTTAATAGAACTGAAGTTAATGAGAGACCGTTCAACTCAACCAATCATGTTTACACATTTGGTGCACACACAGAAGCAGTCCCAAAAAACTCCAATCATTTCAGATGTACATCGAAAATTTGGATAATTATTTGATCCCAAACATTTTTGAAAGAGCATTTGAGGTAATTTACAGAAACATTTCCACATACACTAAGAATACATATTAAAGAATTTTGCTGATGAAAAAAAAATTGTTTCAGATGAATATGTGTTGTCTTTCGTCAGATTTCTAGTATCATATAGTCAGTTCTCTAATTTGTGGACAAACATATACAAAATGTATGATGTAAAATTACTTCACTTGAGATATTTAGAAGGTGTTGATCAGGAGATGGTAGAAGGCTCCACAATACCTTGTGATTCAGTGCTGCAAGTGACACTTTACAAACATGTACACCAACCTTAGTAAATGTGGTCAAAAAGTAATCAAGGATGGTGGTACATGCATAATCAGTCATAAAACGACACGAAGAGTTGAAGACCGAAACACTTCCTTTTACTACATTCCAGTACATTGTTAAATACATCCTGGTCAAACTGTCCCACACTATCATAGTTCACAATAGAAGTAATCCTTAACATTGGCACTGCACAGAAAACAGATGGCCATGTCACCAGACTGCATATATTTGTTATAATCTGTAATATATTCCCGCACCAAGTACTTAAAATCTTGTATACAAATTGAAGTAAAATGCAGAATCCATTGTACATTAAAGTTTAATCTAGATGTGAAATTACCAGGACAAAAGAAATCCTTTAGTCTTACCCAGGAAGAAGAACTTGCCAACACTCTGTGTAAACCAGTATTGATATACTTCATTTCATTGTTTTGGTTCATGGAAAGCAATTTTATTTTGATCTTAATTTTTCGTGCCTATCTGCCACGTCGTGATTTGGTATTCGCGTTACGTTTCCGCTGTTTGATATACAAATGTACGGAGAACTAATTAAGCATTTCACTGTATTTAAAATTGCATCTTAACATATCATGTGTATATATAGAAAGTATTTCTGCTTCATTGTAAAATTATGTTCAAATTTTAAAAGTACTCTCTATTGAAACTTTAGAGCCTTTTAAAGTCTCTTCACCATAAAAAAAGTGCTGAAATTCAACCTATTCATTTGTAATCTATTGAAGTTTAGGAGTTTCATTTGTAATTTGTTGAAGTTCAACCTAGATTTAGAATTTTGTCTTTTGATGACCTGTATTTCATTGATGACTCAACAGTTATACATGGTAGTACATGCAAATATATTTTGTATACCAATTGCATCTTTACATTCAATTTGCTCAAATATTCTAGATCTGCTAATTTTTGTTGACAAAGTAACATTTAACCCTTTCACCACTGTAGACCATAATTGACTCATCCATATCAATGCGTGGTAGAGTCTACTAAAGTTACACAGGGGTGAAAGGGTTAATCATGTCCTAGTATGTGTTTGATTGATAATACAATTGTACCAGTATATATATATATATGTTTAGTTAAAAAAATGAATTGATGCATGCAGAGCAAAATAATGATTTTTCACATTTTTGTTCATGATCAAAATCAGTGCATTTGAAATATCAGTTTGTCACATTGCCAGTTTTCAAACTGGATTTATTAATCAAATTAGTTATTGAATTTGTGATTTCTGGCAAATTATAATGATGCATCTAAGTCTGTAATTCAGACAATGAAGTGTCATACGGTGAAGTGTCATCATCTGAATTATGATTATAGCGAGATGATTTCAAAGATGCCTTATTACCAGCTGTCATGCATGTTAAGCCAGAATAATGACCTGGAAACAAGTACAATGCGTATTTAACCCTTTCACCCCTAGATAACTTGAGTAGACTACCATACATTTGTCTGGGTGAGTCCATTATGTTCTACAGTGGTGAAAGGGTTAAGGATTTTGTTAAATAAACCCAGTCACCCCTAAAATGTCTATTTAAGCTCTTCTGATTTGCCAGTTTATCTCATGAGTAACGGGAATCGGCCCTCCAACCTTGAATATGAAACAATATAAATTTTCACAAATATGATACCACAATGTGGAACTAACTTGCAGACAGTTAGCAGACATCACTATAGCATTTGAAACGTAAGAAGATTTTGTTGATCAATCAATGTTAGGGCTGCAACGGTTAGAAATAATGCCAGTCAGATAAAAAAAATATAACCGTGTGGTTCTATCTGAACCGAATCCGGGTAACCGTGTTGTTGTGCAATGAAATACGGCCACCAATGGCCCTTTATTTTGATAAAAAAAATATGACTGATTGAAATGATTACTTAATTTACTTGATTCAATAAATGCATAAACAAAGATAACTCAATACTTATCCGTGTAAATACAGGTGTAAAATGTTGCGAATTCTCAAAATCTAATGAATTGGCTACCAGGTACATTTGAAATCGCTAGCCTCCCAATTGGAAAATGTTCATAATTTCAGTTAACACTCGTGTGTTGTTAATGCTATGGGCACATATTTCTGTGCATCACTTCCGGTCAGAACAGATGATAGCTGCCGGTGAATGATGAGTTACATTGTTCAACAGAATGTCAGTCAATATCATGTTAGTTTATTGTAAACAGTACATGCACTCAATGGTATAGCAAATATATTTATACTGATCATGAGTGTTTTCGAGGTCTGTCAAACAACAGACAGGAGTGACATTTCTGAACAGAAAAATCCATAAATATTGACCTACATTTTGGGACAATTTTGGGGTACATAGATTTGCCAACTGGATAATACTCGTAACCGAACGGCAACCGGGTACTTGGTTACCCGTTCCAGCCCTAATCTATGTTTCATCAGAGTTTTTGCTAGATTTAAAAGGTTCCAGCTCTAATGATCTAAAGTTCACATCTTAAAAACAATTATGAATCAATTAACATTGAAGTGATAATGATGTAGTTCAAAGAATGACTGATTGAAATGTGTTTGGATTTAAATTACATACCAGTGCTGCAGTTTTTTTCAGGTTTGACAAAAATGGGGGGGGGGCATTTGTAGTGATATATTAGGCAGAATATAGAAATCTATTGGGGGATGTACACAATCCCAGCCCCCTTTCGGCGAAAGCACTTGTGCTGATGAGAAATCATTTCTCTTTGTTATTACCCTTGGTCTTGGTATTTCATTTCATTTTCATCTGTGGCTAATAATTCAAAGTGAAAATATGAATAAAGATAAATATGTTTATAATGACAAACAGCCATACTGTATTCGCGCCCCTGCCCCTTTTTTTGGGAGGAATTTAAATTGATATAAACCCCGTCCACCTGGCTCCCAGACCTAAGATCGGGTACAGTCAACGATTTACATATATACTGATACACTTTAAAGCAGAGATGTATGCCTGGTGATGGCTGGCGTGAAGTGGACCAAACATTTGATATCTAAGCCTCCAGCCACACTGGGATGTTTATAACGTCCTTCTGGTTATACTGTAGCACCGGTTGGAGGTAAGCGCCCTGGACTAATTACAGCCATTAGGGTACAGTCATTATACTACATTCATCACTGTTGACACTGAACATTTCCAAAGTCTTCCTCCATTTGTACTTGTGGTTTGTTTCTGGAAATACTCTCTAGAAATACTTAAATGGAGGTTTCAAAAACATTTAAATTGTCCTTTTTTACCACTACAATTTTCATCCCTATTATGACTTTCTCAGTAGAATTAAGTATTACACCCTTCTATAATGATTTCATTACTACATTTTGTACATGCACAAAGACTTGTGACAAATATAGAGTAGCACACATGTTTATATGGTGTCATATTAGACAAAGCATTCAACAACCCAAGCTGATTTTCTCTACTGAAGTCACTATCAAAGCTGTAACATTGCTGAATTTAAACACATACCCTAACCCTAACTACTAGTAATGTAAAATCCATTGTATTTCCAAGGAGAAACAATAATTAATTTTCAAGTTTCCTCCCTCTTATATCACACAGTTGTAGTTGACATGTATACAATAAAAAAAAAAAATTGCGACGAAAACTTAACGAAACTTTTTGCCATTTGTACCTGGACTGATGCATTTTGCATGAGGGTGACCATAAAAGTACTTAGAAAATACAATGACATTGACATGTCCTGCCTATGACATTGACTAGTATGTATATACGTAATGTACATGCGAAGAAAAAATTGACCTGTGTTGTTTGCTTATGTACATGTGAGCTGAGGCATTTTATAGAAGGTGAAAATCCCAAAAGTACCAAGAAAATCATTGAAATTCCTCAACTGGACATGGATAGGGTATATTATATAAAATTAGAAATTCCTCCTAACATATGTGCCGGTCTACATGTGAGCTGAGGTGTTTTCCAGGACGGTGAAAATTCCAAAACAGCCCAGAAAATACAAAGACATTGAAGTTATCTCCCTTCACTGGCTGGTGAGAAGATTTACTTAAGAACGTGTGTTATGTTAGGCATTTTGACGGAAAACTACAGAATCTAGCTTGACATGTTTATAATGCTAAGACATTGGAAACAGTTTAGTCTTGGAGTAGCTTCATGTAGCAATGAGAGCATGGATACTTCAGAGCACGGAGCTCCAGCTTCTGTAGAGGAATGTCCAGCCAGAGTATTATTTAACTCTAAATTACATCACCTTCAAAGATCTCGTAAGAGTTCACCAATGCTGACCATAATACATTTTTCAGTTTGTCTGAACCATCATTCAAGTACTCTTGCTTATAGTTATGGAAGGTCGTGTCTGGCATATTGCTGAAATCTGCTGCCTTGCATTGCATTTTAGGTTTTAAAAGAAATCCTCAACTATTTATCTTTGAAGTCATATAGTTCTGTTTTGTGCGAAGCCATTCTTTTATACATGCACCCACTTCATAAAGTTGTTCTTAGGTAAACAAAATCCTGTCAGCATGGCGGGGCAAGTTTACACAGTGTACATATATAGATGTTATGGAACATCGGTAGCGGTGAGAGATTTGGCCCTTGTTTACAAAATTTTTCATTAGCATTGGCATCGATAGTTTTTGGTGAAATTTGTTTAGATGCTTGCCATTCATAATAAAATTTTGGAATGTTTTTACAAAATTTGGGCAAAAAAATCATGTCCCATTGACAATAGGGATGAATTTTAAACTCCAAATTTGACCCAAGAAAACACTGCCCCATCTAGATTACCTGAACCTTATGCCAATTGGAATGAGTTTTTATTTACTGAAAGGGACTTTGATGAATATCAGAGAAACTCGACTTTCATTTTGGTTTTACATGTTTCTGTCTGAGTTTACTTGAAATTAAATTGTACAACCCAAAAGTGACCAAACCATATGTTTCTCAACTAGACAAGGAGCAGGGCTACATTCTCATATTATCCCGGTTGAAACGGTACAGGTGGCGCAGAGATATTCCACGATAAACGAACACACTTCGACCGTTCTATATGCAGAGCTTAAAATGCACAGCTTCGGAGAATACTTAACAGTGTTTCAAGACAAGAATATTATGCCCTTTCACGCGTCCAATGAATTTCATTACATATCTTAAAAACTACATTTGTCTTGATATTGTTTTAGAAGAAATAAAGCAAACTAGCAATAGTCGGCCTTATAGTTTCGGTCAGGTACGTCTAGACCCCTCAATCTGAGAACCCGTGCCGAATATTCCAGAGGTCGGCCTCGCTTCAGATCTGTGCCTGTCGTTTTCTTTACAGCTTCAACCGTTTCAACTGGTTGAACAGGATACGCGAAAGGGGCCCTGGTATCGATGGATGGGATGATTCCACGTATCTTAACTTCATGTACAGGACAGATATTGATGATTATAGCTCCACAAGAAGATGCATAGATACTTCCCAGTCCATTCCTCCGTTCCTTTCTGATGCTTCCCGTCACTCCAAGGGTGGCCATGCAGAGCGCTTCTAGACTCTCATTTTGCTACAGTATAATATTTAATATATTTATATGCCTGCAGCCAGATGTAGGCAAGCTTTCAAACAGGTATCAATCTTGAATTTTGGGGAAATTGAAATATAATATGATAGTTGCATTTATCTTTCTTTCATAGTATTAATATTTTTGAGTATACAATATTATTCTGTGGTAAAAAATTAAATTGATTTTCATAAAAAAATATACCGGTAACTGAAAATTTTAACGGGAAAGTAGGATTCTTACATTAATAAAGTAAAGCTGCCATTTAGAATCTAGAAAGGTTTCATACAATTACAGTCATTATGATACAGTCATACTTATGATTGATCATCCACTTGTGATTGATCATCCACTTGTCTTGTGATTGATCATCCACTTGTGATTGATCATCCACTTGTGATTGATCATCCACTTGTGACGATTCCAGGGTTGTGCTAGTCATTACCTGCTGGTATTTATATTCCTAAAGAAAGTGAACACTGAACCAGAATTCTGGATTTTTTCAGATACAGGACCAAAATTCTGACACAGACCCCAAAAGAAAATACAGTTGACACAGTAGGCACCAGAATTTGACAAAGTACTAAAGAAATTCTCATAAAAAGTCATTAGAATTAAGACCTGACAGACACAGCTGGTCCAAAGAAAATACAGACAACAGGCACCAGAATTTACTTCCAGACACAGTCCCAAAGGATATCTTCTATGCACCAAAATTCAGGTAACAGTTGGATCTAAAGACGTTCTGTGAAATACACCACCTAAATTCAGGCCTACACACTCCGTCCATGAAAAAAAATAAAAATACATGTCACCAAAATTTGTATCTCCCAACAAATTACCAAAGACCATCGATAGACATCCCAATCTGACATAGACACAGTCCTAAAGAAACGGACCCAACTCCACTACAAATTATATATGACACATTCCTAAAGAAACCGACCCAACTCCACTACAAATTATATATGACACGGTCCTAAAGAAACCGACCCAACTCCACTACAAATTATATATGACACATTCCTAAAGAAGACTTACTAGCACAGCAACATCACCATTAATGTCCTAAAGAAAGTACTTTGACAGTTTCACTGCGTCAGAATTATGTTATGAACGAGTGGAATAGGCCCGCATCCACCAGGTTTTGGTTAGGAAAATAAGGAAATGGACACAAGTTTTGGCACAATGATACATACTTCAGGGCAGCACCTTTCATTATATAACTCTTTGATTTTTTTTTTGAAGTTTCTTGTTAACAAATTGAAGGGGTAACCACAGTGTCTGAGAAGAATTACTGTCAAATCGCATTTATGTAAGTGAAGCTGGAGTGGACAGAAAAGAGTTTTGAAGACGACGCATATTAGTTCTGTACAAGACATCATTGCTGACATTTGCGAAAGAAGGTGTTCATGTACTACATCAGATACGTCTTACGATTTTACTACACCTTGGATAATTCAACTAAAGGAATTATCAAGTTTGCACCACGTCTGTCTCAATGTCTCTCTCTTAGACCTCTTAGCTATACACTTCTTACTGGCTCCGGAAGTTTTGATGTGATTTAAAACAAAACTTGCATTCCTCTTTCAGTGTGTATGACATCACTATGAGATGAAGGTCAAAGAGGTCAATCTATTTTGGTTTAATTCATGTCCAGACCATAAATATGAATGACTGCTGATATTTTGAAGAACATCTCCATGCACAAATTCTGCACTTGCAATCATAGACAGCATTTTGCTTCAAGTTCCAGAATTTCAAACAAATATTTTACAAACTTTTGTTATCTTCAATACTAACTGTCATCAAAAACCATAACACGCTCAAACAGACAATGGTGAGCTTGAGGTTTTGTGTTTGATGCCGACAGTTTTGCTTTATACAAAAAAAAAATTGTTTTTTTTTCGACAGAAAGTTAGAAAATTAGCTTTTCTTTATCAAACATTGAGATGCATTTATCGGTCGGTATTAAAAAGTTGGTTGTCATGTTCTGGGAGATAATTAAGCAACAAGGTTCAGGTCGCCTATTGTGATTGCTTTTTGTGGTCTTCCTTTGAAATTTCCTCAGTAACTGTCTTTGAGATTTAAGAAAGGCTCCTCAATCTTTTGCAATTAACATGCAGAATTCGCTGAAACTGGCACATAACTTATGCATTTATGAAGAGGTGGTTTCATGAAAATCTAATTATTTTGAGGGCTATAGGATTTTTTGGGATATTTTTTTTTATATTGAGTGTTCATTGATTTTCATATTTTCCCTTTTTTTGGGGGGAAAAAATATGCTCATTTACCCAATAAGTATTTTATTTATCACAGAACATATAAATGTGTTACACAAAGTGATATTTATTGAAATTGTACGGATAAATGATTTGCTTAAAGCTGCCAGGTAAAAGCAAACAGGACACATAATTTCAGAGAGAAAAATTGAAAAAAAATACACCGTCTTTCTATTTCATTTATTCATTTTCCAATAATTCTAATCCGGATGAGAGTTGTCTTTGTAAACATTCGTACCTTTTTACAGATGGGAAATTTATTCCATGATTACAGTTACCCCCCCTTCACGTGCATAAAAACTGAGGGAATTGAATTAAAACTGAAAATTGTCATGGACAATTTGATGGACTTTTATATATTAGGACTGATTTGGTTTTTGATCACAAATCTTTTTTAAACCTCATTTAGCTTTAAAACAACGCCAACATTCTAAGAATTTGAAGATGGAGTCACAGTCACTGTTGAAATCACATTTGATGTGTGTCGAGGTAATTCATTGAAATCACATGAAAGCCCTTCATTTGAGAATGCCCTTTGCCAAATATTTATGCACCTAGACCTCTTCCTTAATGGAAGGAAGAGGTTGTTTTAACTATTTCGACATGTTTGACTCTTGTGACCTTGAAAATTGATCAAGGGACCTTGTAGAACTTGAGATGAAGTTTTCCACAGATGGTACCTTGAAATAGCATATATTCAAAATTTTACCCCTAAAAACCCGAAAGTTGACCTTTGACACAAAAATGTTTTCCGCGAAAAATATATTGCAGAAATTAAAAATTTGTAAACATTTGACCTCTGTGACCTTGAAAGTTGATTAAGGTTAACCATTTTTTCAAACCTGTATCATTGCCACACACATCAGCATGCATGTAGCAGAGAAATTATCAAGATTGGCAGCACTGTAGAAGTTTTAATTTGCTAAAATCTGTCTCTCAAAATTGTGCATTTGAATATTGACCCATACCGAAAACAGAAAGTAGACCTTTGACACAAAAATGAGGGATTTTTTTTTATTGTTGGTCTACATTACATATCCCAAGTTGAAATTGATGGCTTTATGCATTAATGAGTTAATTGTAATTGTGAAAAACATCGTGAGATGACGTCATGGTAGCCATCTTGGCTTTTAGATCATGTAAGAAGTTAGGAAACTTTACTACGTAATATCTGCAAACATAAATTTCAGACTGAACGAAATCTGCTTCTCAGAATGTTAACATCATAAAACAGTTTTAAAATCTTGTCGTCATTTCAAAAAGATCAAATTAAATATTCAAAATGGCGTATGACGTTAACGAAAAACCTTTTAGAAAAAAAAGATATAAAGATCAGTGTGCTGGAATTTCTAATTGATAGATATTGGAACAAGTTGAAAGATTGGTGACCTGTGACCAAATAGCAAGAATTTTTAAAAGATATTTTTAGCTCACCTGCACAAAGGGCCAGTGCGCTTATGCCATGGTGCGGCGTATGTCGTCCGTCCGCCAACTTTTCCTTTAAACAACTTCTTCTGAAGAATTGACAGGCCTACAGTCATGATATTTGGGTGATAGCTTCGTTGGTAAGAGTCAAACAAAGTTGAGAACGAAAATGACCTTGACCTACATTCAAGGTCACAGGGGTAAAAAGTGTCAAACACTTAAAATGACTTCTTCTGAAGAACTGAAAGGTATAGAATCTTGCCCCATCCCAATGGGGACAGGAGAATGGGACCCAATAATATAAGGTAAGGGGTGTTGCTGAGAGACCGAGCCAATATTTGGAAATATTTGTAGTTCCGTATGATATTTAATATTTTACTATGATTGCTTAAATATGGTAGGTGAGCGATACAGGCCCTTTGGGCCTCTTGTTTCAGATATGATGTAATGAGAAAACTTGGCCTCGAACATGATCAATAATTGATATAATTGCGTGAACAAGACTTGTGCCATTGGGAGAGTCGCATGGTAGCAAATATTGCAAAACATGCAACCGACATTTCTTTTTATAATTGATTTATCAAAGTACATATTGTTATGCCAGTTAATGTTAATGTTACAGTTTTGGGCATTGGTGCAGGGATCTTAAAACAATTTCATTCCACAGAAAAATTGTGTTTTCATCAAAGAACTTTTGTTTTAGGGAAAACTTCAAAGCTCCAAAATTTCTTTTTACCAGTTTATTTATTTCCAAAATGTATTATCCAATTGCATGTATTCACAGTACAAGGTTTTCATTTTCTATATATCTCAATCTGTTTCCAGCTATCATCACTGATTATAATCCTTCTAATCTCTCCTCTACTCGTTCCTCCCTGGCTGGTTGATCTGGATTCTTCGTACCTCGTTTGTTATAGCTGCACCTTGGACCCTAAACATATTAAGTCAAAAGATGTTATGACATTATGTCTATGTTGGCAGCTGTTTGATATTAGCCCCCTCATCACTCTTCTTGAACTTGTGACCCGCATTGTAGCCTTCATTTTAGAGAGTCCCGGGACCCTCGCTTAAATTGCCCCCATTAACCCTTTCACCACTGTAGACCATAATGGACCTATCCAGATTAATGTGTGGTAGAATTAATTAATGTTACATAGGGGTGAAAGGGTTGAGGTTAAATATGTACCACTGCATCAGTAATAATCGCAAAGAAGAGTTCAGCTGAAGGTTTCTTTTACTTGGAGCAGCAGTCCAGAAGAGTTGTTCTGGCTCAGAGTTACTTCCCCTGGCTCGGAGTTACTTCCCCTAGTTGTCAAGTTATTCATTTTCAGCCAATAAATTGATACTCATTTTGATGCTTTTGTTCGATAATTTTCGAAAGGAAACGTTGGTTAAGTAAAGTGCCTGTGATATTTATTGAAAAGGACTTAAATACTTCACAATAGTGACTGGAAGTTAACCAGGATGATATTTTGACTTGCTGATATAATTTGTTATTCTTTCACTGAACTTCAAACTGATCTGTAAGCAAAAGCAGTAAAAGATACAAAAGACCTTATAAAGTTATTATGAATGATTGCATTCGCTACTACAGTTTATAAGAATATGATTTACCAATTACATACAAATCTCAACAATTTCAACTTTTTTATATTCTTAACCCAGTTTTAAAACTCCTTGGTATTGGAAACTACACATCATATACAATCAGTTATAAACTATTGTTTTAGTGGTTGTTGTAGATAGCTAGTATCTACGAAAGGTGAAGTGCCCAGACCAGCTATATTCTAGTCCAGTGGGTTATATATACCATGGCCATCACCCTACTACAGGAGGGAGCTGGCACGGACACTTCCTATATACCCTACACAAATCACAAGTCAGGAGGGAGCTGGCACGGACACTTCCTATATACCCTACACAAATCACAAGTCAGGAGGGAGCTGGCACGGACACTTCCTATATACCCTACACAAATCACAAGTCAGGAGGGAGCTGGCACGGACACTTCCTATATACCCTACACAAATCACAAGTCAGGAGGGAGCTGGCACGGACACTT
>JAUMHH010153361.1:0-18894 GCA_032359455.1 Chlamys rubida | reverse complement strand
TTGTTTGTGTGTTTGTTTAGCCATCAAATTACTGTTGTAGTTATAAATGTGCTAATAAAGTTGAATTGAATTGAATTTATATCCAAATGGAAGTTAATGGGAGATTACTGTATATAGGAAAATACCCAGAGAAGTGGGACTGGGACCCTTAAGCGGATTATGTCATGTTAACCAAAATAAATTCAAGCAAAAACGCTAAGACCAGATCGGGGATTATTACTTCAAAAGCAGTATCAGCAACCTCATAACGCAAAATAGCAATAAGAGTAAACGGAAAAATGAAAATTTATTTAAAAATTTGTAAATGCAAATCGCCAAACAAATTATTCCTTTTCTTTGAAGTCATTGCGTTCTCTGATTAGATTAATTTTTAATAAATTTAGATGTATTGATTTTCAGTTTGCAGTAAAAGAGCGCTTTGTCTCATAAAAAACTGCATTTGGTCACAAAATTAATTTCGCTACCGTTGATAATTTTAAAAACGCAAATGGTTGAGCTTTCATGTCGGAGAAATAAAAGCATGCTTCAAAACATTTAAAAGAATTTATCAATTATTATCAGTTTATCAATTTATCATTGCCATTACGTTTACATAACTGTTATAAATATATTGCGTTGTATTATAATAATTAAAAGTGAAATGGTGTCAGTGGTTCGATGTGCACATATTCTCTATTCGTTGGTCAGTACGAAAAAGGAAAAAGGTGATGGCACAGACCCTATGGGCATCTTGTTGATTTATTTAGATCTCTCGGTGTATGACCACGGTCAATCACCACTTTACCAATATATCTTAATGGAATTTGCAATATTTTAACTGTTGGCGCGACAACTACAATACAATATACAATATAGCAGCCATTAGCATATACATTGGTAAAGTGGCATCGATGATTGTGCCTAAGGGTTTACTTTGTTTATGACCTCATTATTTTTGACGTACGTACGTACTAGCGAGATTTAGTCTTCTTGTTTTGTTTTATATAGGGATTGAACGGGACGTTTTTCAATTTCATGCCGGTATGAACGCAAATCGGTTACATACATATTCCATGAAGCCCGCTAGATTTAATGTTCATCTTTTTTTGGAAAAGGAAAATCTCATATTGAAGTGAACATATTGGAAACGTTCTTTGTTTTAATAGAATTTTTTTTATGGAATCTCTGTTCACGATTGACAAAAACATTTTTGAATTCTTCAAAAGCCACATTAAAATTCGTCCACTTCTGGAGTACAGAGTGTCAGAGTACATCTGTCACTCTACTTCAATAGTACTAAGAATGTAAATAGCAAGTTTGGATGATGCCTTGGTTAAAAAAGGGCAGAACTAGCGATAAAACGTTAATTAAAAGTAAAAGCACAATTGTGAAATTCGGAATCCAATACAAACAAAGCAGGTCCATATCCTGATCTTTAACTAGCATTTTGGAGGACTATAACACTTAAGCATGATTAACTAGCACTTAGTCTGTCGCAACAAATTTATATATGGGGATGTAGAACTACCTTGATTATCAAACAAACCTAATTCACCCAGTAGGCAGGGATTGTATTAGTATTTGCAGACAAGGATAAAGTTATAAGATGGTATATTCTGCCAACACAGTGTAACCACAGTTTTATCTTACAATCGTTTAGTGTGGTTTAGAATCCGGCACAAAAATACAGACGTGTGTTTGGTTTTCATTAAAGGTTTCAATCTGTTCATTCTTTTTAGAATTACTGACTTGCTTTGCCATTGTATGTCGTATGCTTCGTCCACGTGACCCATTATTATATTGATATTTACATTCCAGCTGGTAGTAGGAGTCTCTCGAAACTTTGAAGACATCATTTGGACAGTTTCATAAAAGTTATTTTCAATTTAGAATTCATCACCTTGAAAAACCCCCCAAAAAACCCCGTTGAACAACAATAACAAAATCGAAGTTCAAATGCCTTTTGACGTTTTCCAAAGCAGACATTTTGTTGAGATTTAAAATGCAAAGTTGGTTATGTAAATTTTTTTACATACTCCACTCGACTATGTGATCAACTTAGATAAACTCTTTAGTTGTATATCCAGACACTGACATCCTTTGTAAACTAAAATAGGCATACCCCTATGTTAAGTATTGTTTTACACGGTACACAAAGCAATGAGCGTCAGAAACGACTTTTTGTGAAAAACAATAATACCAGAAAAATTACACTTTTGTTTCATCTTGCGAATAACTACGTTATGAACTATTGTAGACTTCATTCATTCATTACAATTTTTCATTATGCCATTGACTCTTTTCTCCAAAAATACCGCATTTTTTTCGACTTTTCAGAGTACATTCTTAAAAGATTACATCTCCTGAAACGTTTGCTGGATTTTAAGCAAATTAACCATTTAACAGTCAAAGGCTAGCTGTGTGTCCCTAATAGGTAGAAAGTGGGCAATTATGATATTTTTACAATTAAATGGCTACTCCTTAAGTTTTCTAGATGTCAACTTTATTAGTATTAAAGGATTAAGAGATTAAACAAAGGCTGCAGCCAGAAGGCCAGGGATCTAAAAAGAGCAACTTGGCTGTTTTATTATTGAAAAAAACCCTACTTCTCGGGAACTGTTTGACAGATTTGAACTTAATTCTATATTTAACATCACCGACAGAGGAATAGTAACACACATGTAACAAATGAAACTGTACCCACAGTACTACCAAAGAATGTCCCTCGATGTTTAGGAGAGCATTTTGCCCGTAATGAAAACTCAAATGGCATCTGAATTTCCCAGGAACTTATACAATGTATAAACAATCTTCGCTGTATTTGAAACGCTGAAAGAAAACAGTAGCATTCATCATGTCAGAGTCTCTTGGCCTCTGGTTTGTAATAAATTGGAATAGAGGTTATACAAACAGAGATGAGAGATGTATTAATTTGCACACTGTAAGTAACATTTAAATCAACGCTGTCAAACTTTAGGAGATTTGCCAAGGACGCTACATGTGTACGCCCTAGAGCATACGGGTATCAACAACACATTGCATAGGTTATTAATGTATTCGGTTCTGTTACGGGTTTTATACAATTAAGACATGATTGGCTTGTTAAATACAGCTGAATACACAATATGGTATTAACATTTACTGACAAATACAGACGATGGGATTATAAATGTACACATTAGCCTGAATCTTCAACGATGAAATACTTTTGTATTAGATGTACCGATTGAAAATTGATAGTAGTAATGGAAGTGATAAACAGGTTATTGGTGAGATTGTACCTAAACTTAAAACAATTTTATAGATTTTTATTTTTAACAATATCCTTGAAAAAGCAAATTAACTCTTCATTTTCAAGTAGTAACGTTTTTTTTTATTATTGAATAATTGAATATTCCACATTAGAGCAGGTATTGATTGTTACGTCATTTGTTTGTGAGAGTAACGTCATCAATTTTTGAGAAAACGACGTAATTTTCTCACACAAACCAATGACGTAACAATCAATACCTGCTCTCAAGAGAAGATAACTCTGCAATACGAAAAGACGGAATACTAAGGTACAACATAGGGCATGTTCAGAAATGTTATCTGGAATTTTACCCCATATTCAATAGGTTTCTTTGTTTTGTAGCTGACTCTGCTAATTTCTCCCTCGATCCAATACCCAACCTTCTTACTACAAATCTTCGTACCATAACACTACAGATCCAGACAAATGGTATCTGGAAAAAGAAAAAAAAACTTTCATCAGTTTAGAACACTAACCTATTTTGACTTCCACTAGGAATACTTATATAGGCAGTTACTCCTACTGAACTCACAGAACCACTTGATTTTCAAATCATAAGAATTATACATTTATTCGCTTTTCGGTGAAAATACAGTTTGGCTGTCACTTCGGTATTATTGTTTTTTATTTTAGATTTTTAAAAGATTTATGTGGAAGTTTTAAGAAAGTAAAGAAGACATTCACATGAAAACAAATAGTACTTTGAAAATATGAAAGTCGCTAATATAGGCGTTGTTGCATTGTAATTGCTCTAGGTATTTGACAGGAGTGCATTTCAAGTGGGCTACATTTGTACATGAATTCTTTAGTGTTTGGTTAAATTTTAATTATTTAAACTATGTCCTAAATATGTAAACTTCGATTTATTTTTATAATAATAATTATACAAGTTATTTGGCCTGGATGTAAGCTCCCGGAGAAAACCCACGTGGTCGGACAGGTGACCACATACGTTTTCACGTCCAATCGGGGAATGGAACCCCGGCCGCCTTGGTGAAATGCAAAGGCGCTTTCCAATGCGCCAAAACTATGTCCCTCAATTTAAATAAAATAGCTTTGAGTTTTAAGTTCTTTTGTTATGTTGGTGTCATTATCAGGAAACAAATATATCCAATCAAAACATGGGGATTCATAGCTAATTGAAAAAATAAAATAAACATATATATTCTTGTTTTGGAAGTTTGAAAACAACTCTCATTAAAAGTACGCAAATAAACGCCCATATTAAGGATACTTTCATTTTTTTTAAATGAAACCTTCACTTTATTACCTGAATTTTATGAAAATTTAATTTTTCTTGAAAAAGTGTTATTTTTGGCATCCAAATAATAGTAAGAATTTATTTCACACAAAGTGGTAAAATGTGTTTGAACAAAAATGTCATGGTGCAGCGTCCGTCGTCTGGCGTCAGTCCGTCCGGTGTCCGGCGTCGTCCGTCAACTTTTCCTTTAAACAACTGGTAGGAGCCCAACAAAGTTTGTGAATGAAAATGACCTTGACCTACTTTCAAGGTCACAGGGGTCAAATGTGTCAATCACTTCAAACGACTTCTTCTGAAGAACTAAAAGGTATAGAATCTTCATATTTGGCTAGCAGCTTCTTGGGGTGGATCCTGGCAAAGTTTGCGTGTAAAAATTACCTTGACCTTTTTTCAAGGTTACAGGGGTCAAACATGTCCATCACTTCAAGCGACTTCTTTGGAGGAACTGAAAGATATAGAATCTTGATATTTGGCTGGTAACTTCTTTAGATTGAGTATGACAAAGTTTGCCAATGAAAATGACCTTGACCTACTTTCAGGGTCACAGCGGTCAAATATGTCAAAAACATCAAATGATTTCTTCTGAACAATCGGAAGGCATTGAATTATAATATTTGGCTGGTGACTTCTTAGATTAGAGCTTACCAAAGTTTGCAAATGAAAATGACCTCAACCTACTTTAAAGGTCACAGAGGTCAACAACATGTTAAATTATTTGTTCTGAAGAACCAAAAGGATTGTAATTATAAGATTTGGCTGGTAGCTTCATGGGATAGAGCCAACAAAGATTGAGAAGGAAAATGACCTTGACCTACTTACAAGGTCACAGGGAAAAATATGTCAAATACTTCAAACAACTTCTGAAGAAGAACCAAAAAGCATAGAATCATGTAAGAATATTTGACTGGTAGTTTCAACTGATGGAGGCGACAAAGTTTGCGAGTGAAATATTTGTAGTACAGTATAATATTTAATGAGACTATTTTGCTGTGACTGCCTAAATATTCAGGTGAGCGATACAGTCCCTCTGGGCCTCTTGTTCGTATATACACTAACCTCCCCTGAAATAATTGTAGTTTCGTTAGGCCAGGTCGCTTCCGTTGACCAGGAAGCTCAATCAGTTAGAGCGAAAGTATAACAATCTTAATCCAGGGTTCGAATCCCGATCTAACCTTGCTCAATTTTTACATTCAGAACATTGTATTTTATTTCATATCCTTTTTTATATAAGTCACGTAAGATATAGTGTTCTGTTCAAAAAAGGTATTTTCAAAGCTATAGCCATGCCGGAAAGAAACTGTTTCTTATGCATAGCTAGTAGCAGTTTTGGGCAATGGTACGGGGATCCTTAAAACTGAAAGAAAACGGGATTTATTCTCCGTATCGGTTGACCTTTCCTTTACCTAATTATATTAATGTTTAAAATGACTATCTTCAAAATCTTGATATCAGATGAAATTATCACATTGTTTTCTTAGTTACGTCAATCACGTTGAATAATATTGCTTAGACTAAGTATGAACTTTATTGATCCTCTGGCAAAGAAACTTTGAAGATTGTTATCTCCAACCAATTTAATGTTCACAGGTCATAACTGTACGGTGTGAAATAACTTCCATTAATGTATATGATTGAAGTCAATTAGTCTCAAAATAGATCGTTTTCTGCCAGACACAATTTCCGAAATGCACACGAACCTTCACTTTGTCAGACAGCTGCTAAAACATTAAAACATTTTGAACCAATGAATCAATTTCTTAAAAAATATATAAATGAAATAAAATAAAAAAAAAAATATATAATTAGATATATATATGATTAAGTTAAAAAAAGTTCTGGGATTCAGAATGTTCAACCACATTTTTTTTTTTTTTATTATTAATTTTTTTTTAAATTGGGTTGTAAAATTTTAAAATAATTGAGGTTTTGCTAACTAAGCCATTAGTTTAATTAATATGTGTACATCTTTCAACCTCCTGCTTCGTTTACAATTATACAAGTCTATAAAAAAATACTAATCATAGCCACTTATATAGCGTTGAAGCTAACAGCTTTATGGCTCTTTATAAATTTGTACAAAAGACATATATAATAAAACTAAAATGAAAAATTGATATAAAAACGTATATAATTGATATAAAGCCCATATGTAATTCATATGAAATACATAAACATTTAATAAAAAATACACATACAATTAATATGTAAAACATTATACAATTAATTTAAAACAAATTATACTTTTTATATGAAATATATGTACAATAAATGTAAAATTCATTATACAATTACTATGAAATACAATTAAGGATTGAATCTTGCTTTGGTCGATTTCATTGGGTAATGAATTGAGTTGGTCTTGAAAAAATAATTCGCAGTTATTGCTGAATTTGTTTCAAGACCAACTCAATTCATCATCCCATGAAATCGACAAAAGCAACATCTAATCCTTATATTTCAACCCACTTGTGTTTTTCATTAATTGGAACTTGTGAAAGTCCATTTTGATGGTTTGTCCCAGATTCTGGAGCTTGTGCGAGAAACACAAAAGCATATTTTAAATGTCATATTTAATTTTTGTTGATGAATTCATAAGATATCGAATTTCGATATCAAAGGAAGAATAATGTCTAGACGCGCGCGCGCACAGGCTCAGCTCGGAGTCTACGGCAGCCATCTTTGAAATCGACCAAAGCAATATTCAATCCCTATATTTCAATCAAAGTGTGGTTTTTTCAAGATAGTTTGTCCTAGGTTCTGGAGCTTGTGCAAGTCTACGTATTGACGTAATGTAAGAAAATATAGTCCGTCATTGAAGGACCATCATACAACACGATGGTGTACATTGATAGTTCAATCCAGCCAAATTATGTAGAAACAAAACACAAAACCATATTTTAAATGACATGTTTAATTTTTGTTGATGAATTCATAAGATATCGAATTTCGATATCGAAGGAAGAATAATGTCCAGACGCGCTGCACAGGCTCAGCTGCGAGTCTACGGCAGCCATCTTTTTACTAGCTGGAAGTGGAGAGCCGCTAAATTTCAAGGTTCTACATCTTCTGGAATGTGAAGCTGCAGTAATTGAATGTCGAATTAGACAGGAAACCAGACGTGGCTTGAAAGGACGAAACACTTTGATATGGCAGTTGGCTGTTAGACTGCATTTCATATAAGACTGGACCACATGGATCTATGTTGTTTTCGATTGGTAACAGTTACCAGGGACACAAAATGCATGGTAGCTAGAGGGAGAATTTCTAGGACAGTACATGACTTGTCACTACTGCTAGCAACCGTGAGCTGTTAATATTTTGCTGATTGATTGAATAAAAATGTAAAATCATCTTCTTCGTTTAAACATGTCAATAGTTATCTCCCTTCGCAAAATCATACGCACAGGCAATGTTAATCTGGTCAATCTCATCGGCAAATGAAACAGGTTACATTTGGTAGGTGCATTGAATCCAACTTAAGTAGAAATTGAAATATTCAACCTTATTACAAATACACGAGCTTGATTCAGAGAACGTTTCATCCAAGACTGATAATACAATTGTATCTCTGGATTAATGGATTGTAGTGAATTAGTTGATTTAAAAAGAATATTTCGATTCTGGTTAAAGGAATTGGTTATGGATCAAATTATTTAAAGGCACATCAGGAAAGATATTCCCATACCTATGTTACACAGTAGTTGTATGAAAATACTATCAGTGATTGACGTGCAAAAACGAAAATAATGACATAACTTCATCTAACGTCAGATTAAAATAGCAGGGGAAAGTTTCCACTGTTAAGTGTCTCACAATGGCATGGATACATATTTGAACATGTATGATGTAAATTGCCTATAAGACACTGACCTTTTCAATACAAATCTTTTAGTTGTTTTTGCGTTTTCGGTATGTATACGATAACGTGAGTTTGCAGTGTTCCCAGAATGCACCGAATACCTTTTAAGGACTCTGTCATGAATTGAAAAATTGTCAGTACTAAATTAGTTAAGATTGCTGGATCACAACGTTTGGATTGGACATTTTCTCTTGTGGTAATGTTTAATTTTACCGGAAATCTGGTGAACGCCAGAAAGCGTTTTATGGAGCAGGAAAATTACACATAACCTGTAATTTATCAAAATTAGAAATGAAACAATGCTGGTAGATTTGCGATTTGCATATGTGTTTTGTTGTACTCTATAATAATATGAGAATAAACTTATGATAATACTCATTAATGGTGCAGAAGTACAAGAAATTCAAAGAGGTATGTAAGAATCTTGAACATAGAAATATTACATAAAAGTCAGTATTTGCCTTTATATATATATATATGTGTGTAACATTTGCATGAACGCTCCATACCTGATGAAGATAATGATGGACTCTTTTACGAGAATATTACAAAACGTTTCCATACAAATTATTAGAAATAATTTATCATGCCCTGGTGTGTAAACTATACAATATATCAATATGTGCGTAAATAATTGGTAAATCTTTCTTTCACATGATATAAAGACAATATTGTGACATCATAAGCAGGTATTGTACACCTTTATTAGAGTTTCTCTCTGTAACAAATGACGAAGGTTTGTTAGCAGAGAAATATTACAAGCTCTGAACATTCCTCTTCTTATTCTAAGGATTTCCGACATGTACACTGACGTTGAGATACGTTTTACCACATCGATATTTTACGTTTATACAAGGAAATGCTCTACATTGTTATAACTATGTATTACCATTATGTATTATTGATGGTTTGTCTAATCTAAAACGCATTGTGTTTTGTCAAGAACGCTTCGTTACTATGTCCAAAAGAGGTTGGAATGGCAACACCCATTGTGTTCTCATTACGAATATGAACAACTCAACATGCACACAATCACCTAATGGGGAGAAAATATATCTTTTACACGTGAAATATATCTTTTACACGTGAAATATATCGTTTACACGTGATTGTTTACCGAGAACGCTTCCAATATTTCTGTTTCTTAATGTTCTGTAGCTGTCATTTTCGCTGATAGAGACAGGTATGTTAAAATTACGTTAACATGAGTTACCGTTAAATAGAAAACATATAAACAAAGCTATCATTGTCACACCTAAAGGATAGGCATATATAGTTGTCTGTTATTGCTGGTAATGGGGCTTATTCCAGGAACATCTGAGGTCAAAGGTCAACAATAGCATATGCTTTGTTTGCACATGTTTGACTTGAAAGCTGTTGGCGTTTGTTCGCGAACCGTAAGATGACCTTAACCCGAGCAAAACGATGCCAGATTGATCAGTTTGGGTAGACTGTAGTTCCATTGATTAAGAACAAAGACTAATTTCGCTGGCTTCTGCAATATACTCAGTTCTCCAGTAAAGTAATATAAGCTTGGCTTTGTCTCGCTCTTACTGCCACCAAGTCAGGCTCGTAATTAAACAATCGTACATATTCCGTAAACAGCTGAAATCAGATTACCAGAGTAAATTTGTAAATCTAGATGTAATTACATTATCAGTGACAATTACAATAGCTTTAAGGGCTAGTTTTTGTGTAGATTGACAGCCAGTGACAGTCGGTATCGACACACCACTACGGTCACAAACAGTGAGAATCAGCGATTCCAAGGCTGGCTGAAAGGATACATACTTGGCAGTATCGTCACAAACAAACAGACTCGTCTGTTTAATAGTATTCACTCAGCTTCAATTGAGGTTACAGGTTCAGGAAGTCAGCTCTTTATGGGAACGGGTTTGAGGGAAATACAAATTGTATCTAATGCTGCCGTCATGATGTTTGCATACTCGGTCCAAGATGGAAATCTCACTTACACTTAACACTTAAATAAGCGTAAGTAAGATTCCGTGCTCTGACATAATTGTTAAATATTTCACGACCAGACTTTGACCAAATGTGACATAATGTTTCATCCCTTAAGTTTGTTTTCCATCCCTTTGTAGTAGCATTGTAATCTCTCTCCTCCTGTTTGACCAATACATAATAATGCACTTATCCAGCTTTTACTACCTGGGAGGCTTCGATCTACGTAAGAGGTTGTTTCCTGTGTTTGACACTGTGGTAAATGTATTGACGCGTTGGTATATTGTATATCCCGAGTGCTGACGTTTTGGTGTATTTAACCTTGAGCGTTGACGCTGTGGTATGTTTTTTCCCTGAATGTTATTGTTGTGCATTGAAATATTGTGCTTTAACTACAACTACATGTTTTTATTTTTAATTAAAATGATTTCAACAAAAATTTACCTATGACTTGCATCGTATCTTTGGCAGTGTTTTCAATAATAGATCAAAAATAAAACTCCTAGACCTTGCCTAAGTAAGTTTCTATGTTAGGTATCTGGAACGGGGTGTGTCAGGACAATGACACCTTTGCTACTAACTATCTCCTAAATCCTGATCTAACGGAGGCTAACCTTGCCGTCTCCGAAGTAAGTAGGTTACAATTGAAAACACCTGTAAATAATTAAAACCTGTACTTTTAATGTATTCCTAATAAACGTATTTCATAACGAGCACACCTGCTGCACACGGCCGTTAGCTATACAGCGTAATTATGGGTCGTCACGTGAGTTTTACTCCGTCATAGATCGGTGCGACAAACACCGCTGAATCATTTATGTCGTGGCATTGAACACCCAGAGATAGAAGATATCCATCAATCTCTGCAAGGATATATATATCCAATAACCTTGTTCCCGACCCCACGGGGTCTGGTACCATTAACTCCCACCCAACGTTTTTACCCCCGTCATGTAACAATAGCGCTGGCCTAGTCCCCTAATACCCACGTTCTACTGTACTATACAATAGTTCCTTTGAAGCGTAGGATATGTATTTACCGTTCCCCTCGATCAGCCAGCTTTGCCGCCTCGAACACCTGAACACTTTGATTTGTCTGTATTTATCTCTGACGCGTTCGTGCTATTACTAATTCACAGCCTCCGTCTTTGGTGTACTAGTCAAATAGCTCATGCTCGATCAAGATTTCTAACCTAGATATACACCAACCAAAGACAGAGCGAGAGATCGATCTCTCCTAGCCAGCCAGGCTAGCCGGAACATATCTACCCGGAAACTATGACGCAACAGCTCCCCTGCCAGCTACGGGGTGGAACAGCTATAGGCTAGCCATTAGTTAATGTCTTACAACCAGGTACTCTCTAAATAATCTAAATAATGTACTGGCGCCTGCTTGTCTCTCGAGTTTGAATGCTGCTTTTGAAGTCAATAGTTGTTGTGAACTTCTTGGTCATGGGTAGGTTGCTTGTGTTAATCAAGCTGTCAATACTTCTGTTATCGGAAGAGGCGGACGTAGTGGCTAATGGGGACTGATGACTGATATCCTGTCCTAAAATACGTATGGTCTTTAGTAGACGAGGGAGGTTTTTTAACGCGTCTTTGATCTCTAAACCGAAGAGAAAGGGATAATATGTACACATGATATGTTTGTTAAAGACAGGGGTAAAGGACAAACGGTAACCATGCGTTTTGGTATCACTATAGAAAGTCATATGCATAGGTACAGTATATTGTGATACAGCACATTATATTAGTGTATGATACTCTATATATGGGTGGTTATTGTAATGATATGTTATCGTTATAGAATAGCAAACACCACAGAAGAATTCGAACTCAAAATCGATAAACTAGGGCAAAATATAACCAAAATAAGAAAAGATTTACATGGATGCCCTTGAAAAAGTCACAAGATAATTAGACAAGGTGTTACGGAAGGGAAGGCGTCTCCTGCTTTATCGACACCCGCCATGTACATTTGGTCAAATCCGAATAGCTTCACGTCCTCACACCGAGAACTCGGTTAGTGACAGCAACTCCACAAGGCTTATTAATGAGCATAATCATAAACGTCGAGTATCATGTCATACGACATAGCACATTTCCCTGCAGGATCCTAATGATGACCATTTAATTTGTCCATTATTAAAGGTATGGGATAGCTTGGGATAGCTAATTGCAGTTTTTGGTCAAAGTTATGGTTTGGCATGTTTTATTTACATATCAAAGTCACGGTGCACTACTTATGTCCAGTATATATTCTATGTTATAATATTGCTTTCAAATTCAAGGCATCACTTTCGTATTTCAAAACAACGTTATAATGTCCTATATTTTGTATATCCATCAAATTTTAAACACACAATTTGTATCCGGGTAAACGTTATGTACTGAAACCCTATTTCCACCAATGCAATGTTTAGCTTAGTGCCATCGATAGAGGTATAGCATATTGAACGTGTGTGACGTCACGGTGTTAGCGTTCTATTTCACCTGTATGAGTACACACTTAGCACTTGTCAATGCCAATGCTCATTTTTCTGTGAAGTAGAGGTCGTTTTCCTCGAAACATTTTGTGCCATTTTTAGAAACGATTCTATCAAGAATACAATGAAGAAATGATTTTTAAAATGTTTACAAAACAAAAGCTTACTTTAAAACGCTCGATAGTACATTGTACATATTGTATATTTGTTTTGACGAGTTTTCTATGGTACCAGACGTGTTAACAGCATAAAAGGATTACGACAAAACAGCTGAGCCATTTATTTGTCATTAGATTGTGATGAAAATTCTCCATAAAACACTTGTGTTGGGTATAACCATAAAACATTACATCACTCATTCCACAGTCAGAATGGTCGCCTTAACATGTACAGATATCATTCGCCCAGAGATAGCAGAGCAGTGCATTGTGTCTGCCTATTTATGTGTTCTGTTCATAAGCTAAAATAAACGTTTTGATCTGTCGCTGGAGGGTTACCAATCTGACGGATAAAAATCTCCAGAGATGCAAATCGACTGTCACTTTACTTCATTGATCACAATCTCCATTTGTATCTACGGTCACACTGGAATATTTGATTGCGTACAATTGACGACAACAAAGTGAGTTTTCAGTTGTGATGTTCGTCGTTCAGATGAACCACCATAGTGAGTATATTATCGTTCTAGGTCTAGGTCACAGGTAATACTGATTTGTATGTTAAAGATATGTGTGAGATATCTTACATACGGGTATTTAGCCACAGCCACACCTTGTTCCGGTACATATATACCTATATGATTTTTCTTTGATTTTTATATTTGATACTTATATCACCAAGGGATTTATTTATTATGTTGAAATGCATGACGCACAAAATAAAGAGGACGCATGTCTAATCAGACAGTTACGCCCATTTTTTCCATCACGGCGCATGCGCTGCATCTAACGTACATTTGCACTTATTATAAACGACATACATCTTAAATTTTCAGTAGACGTTTGCTAACCGCTCTGGAAGAAGCTCATGGTCTCGATCGTTTGCACTATTGATCCCGAGGCAGCTACATACAGGTTTGAGGCTGGAACGTCCCCATGGTACCCAGTAATAGCTGTAACGTGACGTCGTTCCGATCTCATGTCTAGAGAGATTAATTGTTGCATTATGTTTGCTCTTTGTAATGTAGGAGTTGATGATGATAACACACATGGACCACTTACAAATAATTGGTGAAACGTAGTTTTTTCTTTCGTTTCGATACACTCGTTTTTACATTTGACTGCCTTGCCGTGTACCTAAATATACTGAGATCTAACAAAACAATGTCATACTCACAGACAGACAGCGCAACTATTAAACAACAGTTATTCACAGCAAAATCAACTGTGCTTTCCTCTTAACGAAAAATAACATCTGAGAACAATACAGCAATAACAATCCCACTGTTGATAGGGTATTATCGTCCACGCACCTGCCTTCATGACAGAGTAAAAGACTTTCATAATTTCCCCTGATGACACAGTTACTCTGTCGCGCAATGGTAAGCAGTTATATGGTTAGTGTGTCTTGTCCTTTAAAGAGTTAGAAATATGGATTGATTTTTTTAAGAAATATTTATATACGTAACACAGCTGTCCTGTATAAATGAAATGATATGTAATGGTTGCCCGTTGAATGTCATATAAATTTCACAAATATGGCAGGATACCAATTTGTTCACAAGTGAAAAGCACGAGTGAAAATAATGAATTATAATAATAATATACAACATTTGACGTAGCGCCCTACCTAGCTAACATAAGCAACCCTAAGCGCTTTACAGTACATAGATATACAATTAATACAATTAGCATATACATGTACATTAATCAATACAATTTTGCGGAAGTCGCAGGAGCTGCCTTATCAGGCGCTAACTACTAGTCCTATGCCACCTGGCTAATATCTCCCTATGTGTGTATGCCTGCGTGTGTGCTGGACATGTGATGTGTTCTGTTTGTATTGGGACCGTGCTTCCAACGGCATCATTTATAGTGCCACCTCACTTGAATGCTAAAGCACAGATGCCGCAACATCCACCCCAGACCAATGCATACTCCTCCTGGGTTGTTGGAGTTGTGTGGGCAGGAGAAAAACACTTTGAAGTGGTTATTCAACGCAATTGTCTTGTTTACTGAAATTATATCTGGTAGGATCTTTTGACAAAAAATGATATTAATTGTGTAAATATGTAAATAACATAATGCATGATGCAAAGGTGTATTCTTACGACGCTTCATCTCAACTTGATACTGAAAATCTACACCGTGAATGGACAGTACCGTTCTGACGGGACAATGCTTAAAGATATAAGATATAACATTTTTTATCAAATAGATAATTCCTTACATTTCACATGTAAAAATGTAATAAATGTATATTTTTACATGTGTACAGTGTAAGTTAAATATCATATGTGATTTATGCATTTTTGATTACCATTTTGATATTTGTTTATAACTATAAAACTGCAGATGTCAAAGAGCAAAGAATTTATACTGAAATAGCATTTTGAGTATAAATATGTTAAATGATTTCTCTGACTTAGCCACACTTATCAACATTACTGTAAGACAGATCTATTCTGTATAGCGTTTTTCATACTTGGATAAGAACTGCGCTCAATTAAACAAACCTGCTGATTTATACCTATATGACTTTTACAACGCGATACATATTTTCTGTAGTACTTGTGATTAATTCTATTTATAATTCTGTTTTATTGTTTGTCTTCTGCTATGGAGATGAAATCGATTTGGCATATCTGTTTCTTTGTATTTATTTCCTCTCGTTGCTTAGCAACACTATCATATACTTTTGTTTCCCAAGACTTCATTTATGTTACCATGGCAATAATATCATAGGGGACATCTGCGTTTTTAAGTGTTTATCTGTTTTCTAAATTCTGACAATTTCCACGCCGACTATCAGCTCACCTGGTCCATTGTAAGCAGGTTTTGAAGAATAACATTTGGAATCTTGTACAAACTTAAAATGAATAGAACCATTGTTTTAAAACAGATTTTCAAGACAATAAGGATTGTGCCAACCAAACTTACACAACCACACTCGTACCCACCCGAAACACTTCAAATAGTTCGTAAGTATTTGAATGGTTTCGATTCATCTCATAAAGACCTACCCACATACTGGTATCTCCTACCCACTTACCGGTATCTCCTACCCACATACCGGTATCTCCTACCCACATACCGGTATCTCCTACCCACATACCGGTATCTCCTACCCACATACAGGTATCTCCTACCCACATACCGGTATCTCCTACCCACATACCGGTATCTCCTACCCACATACCGGTATCTTGAGTATCCGTAGCTAACACTACATGTTTCTGTTATAAATCATATTCATACTCAAGCGACACTTTCTGGTTATACGATATTGATCAGTAATAGTTCTTTAACAGAATCACGAGGTGTATGAAATACATGGACTTCGATGTAGATTTTCTGACCCAACATTTAATCGTCATATAATTCCATTTGTTCAAACAAATCCAATTTTCCAAACTCGAAAAAAACTCATCACAGTAACAGACATTTTAACTGAAATAACCGAATTTCAAGAGATAATGACCAAACTTACCAGAGTAAAAGACGTCAACATAACATTGACCACAGTCAAAGACGTAACCACCACAGTCACCAAACTTCAAGACGTTATAACACTGCTGTTTCCTACACCGAAATCAATTATTTGATTTCTAAAGATTCTAAAAGCCCTCCTGGAGAACTCTCAAATGCCATTACAAACATTTAGTTTTCGACCTCTTCTCTATGTAAACCAACATACCGCATGATCTTGAATTTTGTCAAAAATATTAGGCGTGTCGTTTATTTCTCTTCCAACATATCAAACCTCTTGTTTACATATTAATACCTTGGAAAAAATGTTTTCGTTAAATAGCACACTGCTAGAGAAAAAAACAAAAAGGAGAAAGAGAAGGACATTGTACTTGAACTTATAATTTTTTGTACACATGTTCAATGACTATGCATATTAATGGAGGGTATTTCCAATGAATACTTATTGTGCACATCTTCTAGCAGAACCTTTTTATGAAGCTGATTAATAGCAAAAAATGTATAACGAAAAGCTGAGTACTTGCCACGTTCACCAATTGAACTCTAGGACCTATTGATGATGATCGGTTCTACCTTGTACATTGATGATGATTAGTCATCGAGAAACAAGAATTTGACCACTACTTGCATCTTTTTTATTCTATGAACCTGCAACAGAATATATTGCAGGCACTTTTCACAATGGTCATGTACCATGACCATCTTTCGACCAGTTTATGTTTCACCACCATTCACTGAGCTTTGTTTTCATGGCAGTAACATTACAAGCTTCATCGCTTATTGAATTAAATGTCATGATTGATATGCTACCACAAGACATCGTTCAAGTGTGTGGAATGTTTTGATAGTGCATTCCAAGCTTCCCTGCTTATGGAGTTACATCTTGCATTCGGTATGATATTTTGCTACTCTAAAGCTTCGTTTGAAGGTGTGGACTTTTTAGATATGTCAATCCTGTTGACTATAGTTTAGTTCTTGCGAAAATTTGATCTTCATATTTTACAGTCGTCCAACGAGCGATGAGATGTTAATGTCTTCAATGGCTTAATCTTGTATTCACGGAGAAAGTTGTCGATGATCTTCATACTTTCCTTTAATTAACCGCCACGTGTGGTGCAAGAAAATCTTACACTTCCGGTGCGCCGCTGTCTGTTTATTTTGAAATGTCTTTCCGTTTGTTTTCGTTCCGCCTCCGTTTCTGTTTTATCTTTCTATCGATTTATATATTTTCCCTTTAAATATTTCTGTTGTGTGTCTTCTCCTTTAGTGCCGCCTACTATGTGATATGCTTTGAATATGTATTGATTTAACAATCTTTGATAGCCATTAAAAGACAACAATTATCATATACGACTGCCATAACTATTTACTTTAAATTGATACTTATTACCATTGTTGGGCATTACCGGAGTGTTATCGGTATCCACCGACTCGTACAGAACTGTTAACCAGGCTGTTACAATAGATATATACTATCTATATACCCAATTAGGATGAAAAAATAATAGGTGTGAAGACTACAGTGGTGAAACAATAGATGTATAACATGACGCTGTTGTAGATGTAGCGTGCTAGGTTTGACATTATTGTTAAATTACATATATCCTACAGGCATCATTATTTGATGGACAGAAACGATTAACAGTGTTTCCTTTTCAATTTCATAGGAGGCAACAGATAATTTAATATGATTGTAGAAATTCAATTTCATACAACACATATCTGAAGTAAAATATACGCACCATATTGCATCTTGCACCAGTGTTTATACAGTATAATTAACAAGTTATGGATCGTGAGCCAATTTGGCGTATTGCTTGTCGGCTTCGTGTGAGGCGATGCTCAATAAAGCTGGGAGTTACAACGAGAACTTACCCTGAATACTGAGATAGTAATGGCGAAGTATCGGCGTCCAATATATAATTAAATATATATGCCAAATAGAAGTGTAAACAACACATTTCCCATCTGCGAGAGTAATTAATATGAAATAGATTGATTGGGTTCGGAGGATGTTTCGATTTCTAGCTATTCTGGAATATCATAATAATGAAGTTCAGATGATGTCTTGTCTGGCGAGAGTAAACCTACACTCGGGAGTAATTCAATCAATTGTATATTCCCTTTACTTAATTCAAATCAACTATGAAAATTCCTAAAAAATTATAACATGAGTTTTGCTTCATAGCATGAACGTTGTCTTTGTTTAAGCCACATTAGTGTGTAATCTGCCTGCACATTACTGTGACCAGTCTATTACGAAAACGTTTTGGTATCAGCATACGAGAAATATAGTATTAATGGCCAATATATGTGATGTAACTAATGTTTAACTTTGAAGCGTTTAAACAATACAATAGAGTTAGGGCTTCTTACGAAGAATACTAATTTGTTAGAAGAGGAAGGCT
>JAUMHH010153360.1:0-37202 GCA_032359455.1 Chlamys rubida | reverse complement strand
GCCAAATTTTAACTTTCATTTTTTTGGTCAAAACGCCAAATATTATGCCCGCCAAAATTTCCCGCTATACGGTATCATGTTAAATTATTTTTTCACTTGGATTATAACCCCAGAAAAAAAGGGTGAAAAAAAGGATTATGTCATTCTTTTCTTCACATGATCTTGCTGTAGTTAGTTTTTCGTGTAATAATAGATTGATTCAGAAATATTCCAAACACAAGTCACAGATGAAGTAAAAATGACCGGTTATTGTTGTGTTTTATCTCAAGATTTGTCCTCAAGGTTGTATTTTCTACATGCATGTACATGTATTCCATTAATCAGGCAGGGATATATTTTGATTGTTACAGGTATTTTACTTGTGGCGGTTGAGGTATCAACAGCAGTCGCAGGTAGAAATACAGTTCAAGAATGTTTGGCAGAACCATCTAATGGGAGTTGTCAGGGAATGGCACAGGTGGACTCTAGGTAAGGTTGAAGTCCCTTTGATTCAAAATGTTAAACTATTAATTAAGCCGTACTATTTATTACTAGAGCCCCACATCAAAAATGTTGGTGCCAGGCTATAGTATTCATAGTGTCTGCCTGTCCGTCAACATTTTCATTTCCAGAGATTATCTATCTATTCAAAGGATTAATCTTCTTGAAATTTAATGACATGGTGATACACTGTGAAATATATATGTAGATTAGACTGGCCCCCGTCTCTAGAATATTATAAAGATTTTTAATTATTTAGAAGAAAGAAATAACTAATATTTTTGATCACTTGGTTGTCTGATTCTAAACTAGGGGGAGATAAGCTAGTAGTAAAATGCAGTTGAAAAATTCTTCATAAAAACTAAGGGGCTGGTAGCCATTCTAATACGTAGATGTGCAATAGGGGTTTGAACAGTTTCTAAGGTCAAAGTCACAGTTATGTACTAAAAACAGACTATGGGATTATGGTCAGGCACATAACGGGGCCCTAAATGCTGGTTTGTCAGTATTCTAGTGTTTTAAGGTAAAAATTCTATGATTGCCACCCTAAATCTGAATCGCTGAGGTGGCATCGTTGAAAGCTAGTTCAAGCTTGTGGTGATGCATCGTTGTTGTTTCACTCACTCGCGAATAACTTTTTCGGTTGGGCACTTATTATTTCCTTAATCATAGTAGTGTAGAAATGTCTTTAATAATAATGTGATTTAAATTTTAAAACAGTTCCACCAATAATAACATCTAGATTATAATATGATAGTCCTTAAAATGAACAATCTTGTCTCTTTGACTCTTGTGAATCCCATGAGGTATACATTTGTAATTTTGCTTAACAAACTGACTAGTTAAGGAGTTTCATTAACCTTAAAAGTCATGCAGTCATCTGCTCTTTTATAATATGTTATTCCATTTACTTGCAGCTGCAAAGCAGCACCGCAATATATCGAAGTCGATCGAGAAAAAACAGCAGCACCACCTGGTGGTGAACACCTTCATGAAGTGGAGACTAGAAACCAGAAAGCACCAGCAGATCACAGTATGGTACCAGTCACGACTGGCTCTCAAGTAAGTTTGATCAAACAGTTGATGGAATGAAAAATCTAGCATACTGTGAAATCACTTTTTTTCGCGGGTATTTTTAATTTCATTGATTTCGTGGGTAATCTTCATCCACGAATCCATAAGTCCACAAAGTAATTACAGATTTGACATTAAGCAATTCCTTGTTTGAGTGGGTTCTTATAATCCACAAATATATATACACACGAAATGGTGTTTTTTTGGGGGAACCACGAAATTTAGGCCTCATGAAAATATCTGATTTCACAGTTCGCTACACCTGCTTCAAGGGCACAGCTCTTAAAAAAAATTCAAAAATTAAGTCTTTCCAAGCTGGACCATAGAACTTGCGATTTGTCTGGATTCTTTTGTTTAAAGCAATTATAGAAATAGCAGAAAAGACTTTTATATGCAATCCAAAAGTCCTTGACCTCCGAACAAAATCTAGTATCAAGAATTAATAAAGGGACATAATTTTGTATAAAGGGGGAGCACAAGATCTGATTTATGTATGTGACTCTCCGCCATTCCAAGAGATACTAGCTCACATGCAAACATTTTTGAATGTCAGGTGACAGAGTATATGAGATATACTCTGAAAAAAGTTATAGAATCATATTCAATTTTCCTTTAGAGCCTTTGGAATGTAAGTGAAACCTCAATATAATGCCCCTCGTTTCATTTGCCACTTTGTTTACGACCAACATATTTCAATGTCCCTTTTTCTTGTTTTCTTTACAATTCCTTAATACATTTCTCTCAATCTATTGCCAAACCCCTTTATAATGCCAAAACTTTATAACAGGTTTTTACTGTATGCCTCAAGTTTAAATGGTTTACCTGTGCTATATAAAAATAAAATATTCCATTCATCTGTTTGACTGTCAGTTCAGATTATTGGCACCTAGCTGCATTGATCATGTTCATGAGCCCTATTTTTACCCCCTGATATTTAAAAATAAATATTTGCTGATATTACAATTTGTGCTGTGTTGAATTGGCAACTACGTTCAAAGACTTTAAAAGAAAAACAGCAAAAAGAACTGTTCTAAGTCACGTGTTAAATAAAACAAGTGTACATTTGTGCTTAAAGGGTTTTCTACAGCTGGCATCAAGTGACTCTACAACAAAAGACGAGGAAACGCCAAATCTTGGAATTCCGAGTCAGGAGCTACACCAAACTGGTATGTGCAGTGAATTTGAAGACAATAGGGTGAATGTTTAAATGGGAGGGGGTTATTTGTCAATCAGATAGCACCGTTCATGTAAATAAGGAATTCAGGTCAGATGTCTTGGTAAATAAGTGACCTGGCCAAAAATTTCACCTCCGTTTTAATTTCTCTGTTAAAAAGAAAAAATTGGTTTCATAAAGGAAACCACACAAAAAATCATACAGGTGACTAACCTAACTACATATATATTTAGGGGAGAACTGTGATTTCTTTTGTTATAGGTAAGATTAATTTTGGTTTGTTACCCTGTAGGTTGGGAAACTGTTCCGTACCTGGCACAACTACTATATCAGTCGCCTACAGCAACATCAGGAGCATGAGAAAGTTGTCTGTATGCGAGCTCTTCAGTTGGGCAGGAAGTGGCATCAAATGGCACAGACCACCAGGGGGCGCCGTCTCCAGCAACACTTCAAACATAGACAGGTAGGAATACCAGGGGGCATCGTCTCCAGCAACACTTTAAACATAGACAGATAGGGACCCCAGGCTAAAAGAGGGATATGCGAACTACTAAAGTATCATATATCATCTGACTTTGTTCATTTTAAGTTGTCATTTACCTGCAGCACAAAGTTCTTTATTTAAAAGATAATTAGTAAATGTGAGGTTCTAATTTTTCTTTGGATATCACAACACGAATATGTGTGGACATGTTTGATAATTTTTGTTGATTGTATCAATCCTTATACAGTTGCAGTCCTGTTTCCGGCGGTGGAGGACGTGTTACGACCGTCACCTGGAGCGTGAGGACACGCTGGCCTGTTATGTCGCCCGTAAAGACGAGCAGCTTGTCAGTCACTACCTAACACGCTGGAGGACCTCAGTGATGTGCTGTCAGGCTGGCCGCATGTTTGATACCAAGCTCACCAGCACTGTGTTCATCGAATGGCGTGTCTTCACAGCAGGTATACTTGTTATAAGCATTTCGCAGGTTATTTATACGCAATATAATTAAGTAACAAACTGTAAATCACTTATATTTTATTGAAATACATAATTAATGAGACCAGTACCCCTCAAACTGTACTGCGCACCCTCTATAGAAAAAAGTGGGTGATCACAGGACAGCTCTCAACCAATCATGACTAGAAAAGTGTAGAAGGAAAATGAAAAATGGGGAACAAAAAACATAAATGTTAGTCGAGTACCATGAATATTTCTGCAGGTTGTCCTGTTTGAATGTTTGTTTAATATTTGATTATCAGTTTGTGAAATTTATTTACGGACTTAAGACTGGATGTATATATAGTATTTCCATTTATACCCTGCACAATGTTATTTTATGCACCCAGTTTTATTGGGGAGCATATGGTGTTACCCTTGTCCTGTCATGTTGCATCTAGTCCTGATTCACTTTCATCATTCTAGTAACTTCATTTCTTAAACATTTTCATCAAGATTTATATGAAGGTCAAGTACTGGTATGAGAATTCTTCAAATGAGCTCATATTTCAAGAAACTAAGGTCAAAGTCACCATCACTATTCATAGAAATTCCCCATTTTCTTGTTAAATTGCATATGAACCCTTATGAAAAAAGGCACAGTGGGATTAAATTTTTGGAAATCCTCTTATACTGAACCGATATTTTAGTAAAATTACTATTGATGGGAAAGCGAGATAAAAGTATGAATTAAATATTGCCGTTTCAGAGGCCAAAAAGAGACGTGCTGCATGTGCAGTGTTCCAGCGAGCCCGGCAGCAGCGTAGTGTAGTGGTACAGTTCCTGTACTGGGTTCATGTCACACGGGTACGCCGGTCCATCCACCACCACTTCAACCTCAAGCTACAAATACGGTAAGCCTTAAAGAAATATGGACACAGGGATTCAGTTAAAACATGTTTTGCTTAAAAAATTGCCTTTTAAATATGATCTGAAATTACGTAAAAAAAATATGATGTAATTCACATAGATTGACATCTTTAATGATTTCATATATATAAGTACAAATAACTATTGCCTGGTAAGGGAAAACTTGTTGTTACAAAAGCATTAAATTATTAGGAAGATAATGGAAAAAAGAAAGACAATTTTAACTTAAAATGAAAGTGCTTAAACCATTAATGTGTGAAAAGGATTGCTAAATGTCTGTGATTGTGAAGGAAAACTCTTATATAATGATTGCATTATAGCACAACTTATAAATTATCCAGAGAATGTTTTTATTAAAATCGTTTTAGGGTGCTACAAGGTTGGGCAGTGGTAGCAAGACGACGCCGTAAGTTAAAAAGTCTAAGTGATGTGATGACAGCCCGTGTCAACCGACGGGTGATGATCTCCGCGTGGTATACGATGAGGGAAGACTTTGATTATTACCAATCCCTCACCGACATGTGCAGCAAGGTAGGTTCATCCGGGTTTATTTAGGTCCTGTTTAGGGTCATTTTAAGTCAAATTAATGGCCTGAAATCTCCGATTGCAAATGCTTTGAACACAGAGAGCCGAATGTGTAACCTTGATGTGTCTAAACTCATCATACAAATAAATAACACTCAAATTAACACTGGTCAGTCTGGTAACACTGGTTTTCGAAACAAGAGTACCGCGGGGCGGAACAATATACGCCCGTTGAATGCCATATAGTGTTATATACTTTCTTACATTGAAATAAGATCTGCATCATTCTAAGAGTGGTTAGCTGACATGCTATAAAAAATGTAGGAGAATATCTCCGGACAACAAATCAAATACTGTAATGAACAAAGGGCAATAACTTTTGCAAAAGTTTTTTTTAGGGGAGACACAACTTCATATCATGATTATAATGTAAACCAAGTTTCAAAGAGATCGGTCGAAAAATTTAGGAGGAGATTGACGGACAAACAAAAGTTTACGCCGGACTGATGGACGGACGACGCCATACCATAATACTCCCGTCAAATTTGACGGGCGTATGAAAACCTGGAAATCAATGCTGTTACTGTGTATATGTGTCTTATATATATATAGATGTATGCTTTAGGTTCTTTAACCCTGTCTCATTTGGTATTGTACGAACACATATCGACCATGGTCAGTCTTGAGGTCTATAGAATTTGAAAGCATTCAACCTCTATAATGCAACAAATAGAGCTTAAAAATAATGGATTGGTCACAGGGAATTATTTACCCTCAGTGAGCTTAACTATTGGCTGTCTTGTTGGTTCTAAGGATGTTTGCATGTTAAAACAGTTCCGAAAATTATTTCAGATTGAGGTTGGGTGAGGTTTATAGGAGAAAACTCCCCTGCAACCTCTGAAAGAATGGCAATTCTAAAAAGTTAAATACAAAAAAATGTAAAAAATTAATCCGTTCGAACTCGAACCAATAGCTTATGAGTATTCAAAGCTTTTTGATAGAAGGAAAGGAACAAAGAAGGATTAGGATGACTTTAGGTTTGTCTGTTACAGGTTGCTCAGGACAAGGATCGTAGCTGTTTGCGCAAGGCTCTTGTTAAGTGGAGAGAGCGACTCAACAGGGTTATTGCTGGCCACTGCTATCATCATATGCTGGCTCGTAGGGGGGTCCGGGTTTGGCGACGCTTTGTTTCCAACCGCAAACAGGAACGGCAACACGTATGTGACCAGGAGGAGAAAGCAGTGAGGCACCATAACAGACACATCAGGTTGGAACTACTACAAAGATCTCTCAAAATCATCTTGCCTTTGTTATACATTTATGGCTTTGGTGGTAGGGTGATATGAATGTTTGTTTACCTGAGTAGTCATATTCTGCACTCAGTGCAAAATTTAAAACAGTCATAATAATGATGAAAACATCAATATGTGGGCCATGGCATTCATAGCTGATATGAATTGTGCTTTTCGAACTAGGTAGGGTTGTAAAGTGGCATTTTGCCATAGAGTGGTATATGGTTGACAAATGTAAAACCACAAAAAAAGTGTAACCACAAATACCTCATATTAAACAGTATATGCATGTATAATCAAGATATTGCTGAATTTTTTTATGTATTCTTCATCTGAGCACTATTTTACTAAGTTATTCCTTTGTTACAGTCGCATGGTCCTGTATGCATGGCACAGCGAGATCTTGGTGGTACATCAGGTGCAACGCCATAGCAACCGACTGTCTCAGAAATACGGGCGGCTGTGGAAGCTCCGGGTAGATATGATGTACACTGCAAAGATCCTGGTATGTAACACTTTAAAGTAACCACTTCTTGCAGTAAATAAACTTAATGTTCTTAAAATTTAAAAGAACAATCTAAGTTCAAAACATGGCCTTTGTGTTGAGGTTGTAAGTACTGACCCAAAAGCTTTGGCATGAGAAAGTTATCATGGTGTTTGCATCGTAGAATAAAAATATCACTATCATGAAGGGAGATAAATTATTTGATTATACTATAAATTGAATGAGTCACCTAATTTGTAAGTGAAAGACATGAGGAATGATATAACTACTGGTAGTCAAAACTTACCCAAGTTGATAAGCTTGACAACCTTAGTCAGTGATTTATAAGCCAGCTCAGCTTATTGTCTAGAAAACACGTACACCTATATCAAAATTTGTGTCCTCAAAATCACAACGAGAGGTCAGAGGTTGATTGTTCAGGATTTTTAACTTTTAAAGATGATTTATGATTATGTACTTATTCTACTATACCTTTTTATTTTCATTCACAGGAAAAAGAAAACTTATATAAGACTTGTTGGCGACAATGGAGAATACAATTTGCTCAACAGCTTGCGGTGAAAAAGATGTACAACTACAATGAGAAACTTCTATTAGCCCAGGTTTGCTATTGTTTCCACACAACCATTCCGTATACCAGACAATTCACACTGTTTTGAGGATAAAATAGGAATTGACTGTGGTTTAGGGGAGTCAAGTTACTTGTATTTGATATGCAATAACATAGTCTGACTTACTGTAAGAGATATTCATTTATCAGAAATGGATTAGGGGCAATATTCACTTATTGTAAAATATTGCTGAATAATGTTTTATAAAGGGTTATTTTCTTCATGTGTTGTATTCTCTCTATATTATGGTATTTGCTCAAGTGTTGTATCTTTTCAAATGTATTCTTTAAGTATTCAGTCTCTTGTTTTTCTGTCATGTGATGTAAATTGTCTAAAGTAATGTATTTTCTTGTATTCTCTCCTTTGATGTATATTCTGTTCACTTATTCCTCCAACTCACTATTTACAGGTGTTTGTGGCGTGGAAGAATGTGAGCTTGAAGAGGAAACCACTGAAGTACCTGACATCGTCACCAATCCCATCCTGCATTCCAGTACTTTGCCTCCCCAACACTGGTCTTAGTTCAGGGGAGTCCACTCCAACACCAAGTCCCCGCCCCACCCAGATCCCAGGGCCGTTAAGTGCACGGGGAAGCTCAGTGACAGGAGTCACGGGGTCAAGATTGAGTCAGCGAAGACCATCTGTACCTGGTATTATACCTATTAAGAAAAAATGATTCTAGCGCTCCTTCGATATTTCAAGACTGGCAGAAAGATGTTGTAGAAGAGACATTGAATGTTTGTACAAGGTGAAGTGATGTGTTGTCATATTTAAACTGGCAAAAGGAACATTTAATTTTACCGTTGTGTTAATGGGTTCAGAAAAGATTGGATTACAAATGTAGCTGTGTGTTGATGGTGGTCATGTAAAGTGAGTGTAGTAGTGTGTTAACTCATTCACCCCTGAAGTTTCATAATGAACTATTCCAACCTTTGAATTTGAAGGGTTCAAATGTGTCTTCAGGGGTGAATGAGTTAAAGTTGTTGAGGGTAGAGTGAATTGTAAGTAGCAGTGTGTTAAAATAACGGGTCGAATAAATCTTTGACAGTCAAGGGAATCAAGTGTTGACTTTCAAGCTAAGCTGTGATATCGTAAGAATTATTAAAAGTATTATCATATAATATAGGCTTGCTAATTATCGTTGCAAAAGTATTCTTTATCATGACAATATCCAGGTACATGTAGCTATCTCACTTTATATTTCATCCTATGCTTGAGCTATACATCTGTATACCATTTTAACATATGATACTGGTTTTGTGATCTGTCATAAGAAACAGTGAGATGCCATCATAATTTACCCATGCGCAATGGTTTTTATGCTGGAGCTTATTAAATTTATGTGATTATTTAAAGTTCTCATTTTTTTCATAAAACCTCTTGATCGATTTTCAATGATATTCATTCAATCAATGAAATTGATAATCAAAATATCTTGCCCATATTGTAGTTTGACTAGGTGTAGCCTAATATTTTATAATATTTTAGAGACGTCTCCATTTTGAACATATTGCCATTATAGGATCCTTTACTGGACTAAAAACTTATATTTGAATATAATTGGGAACCAAACAATTAACATACATGTAACATACATGCATATTTTTTGTAGTATTTATATTTTTGATTTGCTGGGTTTAATTTAGACTATTGCTAGTACATGTAATTGTATAGATTCACGAGAAACCCTCTCACAAAAAGGCAACATTATTCTTTAAAAAAAAAAAGGTAGACAACATGGAATGTATATCATCAAAACAAAACATTTACCATATTTTACCTGAATGCAGTACTTAATTCGACGATCACTAGAATAATTCCTAGAAAAGCGATCAATTCTAGACATTATCTGGTTTTTGTCTATAAATAAGCCCATCTCCTCTTTAAAACAACTTTAAGGTATGGATTATAAACATCCCTGTAAAAGTGGTTTAACCAGTGGGGTGGGCTTACAATCTCGGGTAACATATATTGTATGTGAATTAAATAAAAGATGTCCAAGACAACTTTATCTTTATTCTGTTATGCGATTTCTTGACAATGTAACAATATACGTCTATTTTACCAAAATAGAACAAGTTATGCATTAGTAGAAATTACTAGGACTACTCGCAGTCAATATTTGTTATTGTCCGTAACAAATGGGCATTGTAGATTTATCAAAAGGCTCCGAGAGAGATGCAGAGTAAATGGGTCATTTGAGGGAGATTCAATGTTTTGTTACCCAGTCATGTGATATGCTAACCAGTTAGCTATGCTGAAACAAAAATGAGGTATAATAATATAAATATTTACATGCATTGTTTGTAAAGATTTAAAGTTCAGTGATTGAAAATAAGGTATGTGTGGAATATTTTTTAAACAGACATCTTTCCCTTATATTGATTCAGGGGAAAGGAAGAATTATGTGATTGTGCCCAACTCATTGTTTATTTGTAAGTCATTTTATTTTCATTGATATGTAAATTTATTGGTAAGCATTATTATGAGAATCAAACCTTATCATGTATTTTTACTTGAGGGTTTTATTGAATTTCTGCCGACACTTTGTGTGCCAAAAACTGTTCTTGGATCATCTATGCAGATACAAGTGATTATTTTGTGACATTTTAATCTTTAATTTATATTTGAATTTAGGATGCATGTTAGGACCTATATTTAATGTACAATGATTTTGTTTTGTTCATTTTAGTTAATTCATGTGATAGCTTCAATTTTTTTGAAATCATTGCAATTTTGATTTTAAAAAGTGAAAAAGTGAAACTTTGATGTGTACTTTTAGAGTTAAAGAGTTCAATTTTCAAAACTTGTTAAGCTGGAGCTTTGCTCAGTGTTCATTTAGCAAAAAGGTAAACATCTGTAATTCAATGCAAGAATTTGTACAATATATACATATATACAGCGTTCCACTGTAACTTTACAAATTGTACAGCAAGATGTTGATCAAGCTAATGCAGTACAGGAGCATTTTGTTCTGATGTCGTAACAATAAGAAAAACCCAGAGAATTTGAATCAAATTATTTGCTGAATAACTCTGTTAAAAGTCTTAATTGATCATACATAAATGTGGATGTGCCTTAATTTCACTTTAACTGAAGGTGAATGTAACGGTTTGATAAATTCTACATGCACATGTCAATTAATAACATTTGAATGTGTTGACATTGACAAGGACATGTGTAAACAATGTTCTAGTCCTTCAGCTGAGATAAAGTCTATGGTATAAAAACAACTGGATCACTTATTTTCTGTATTTTGCTGTTTTTCTTTAGTTTGTTCATGATGAAAGAATTATTTTAATTTATGACATGTATGAAAAACAAATTTTGACATTTTTACTTTGCCTAAAGCTTGTTGTGATTTGAATTTACAAGATCTAATATTTTCTGTTTTTATTAATTTATTTCTGTCCAAAGCATGTGTGATATTTGTGATGCTGTCCTATAGCCAAGCCTGTTGTAGCCAATTAAGATTTTACGTATCTCGTGTCTTTGTATACTGTGGTATTCATTTAGAATTAAAAGTTGTCTTTGTTCCCTTATTTCTATGCCATTTGTTTACATTTATATTTATTTATTTATTCATTTATTTAATTACACTGTCTTTGTAATCATTTTGGAGAGGTATGAAGATCTTGTACGATTTGAAATTGGAAAATAACTTTCACTGTAGAAAATTACTCCAGACTTTTAAAGTACAGTCGTAATATGATATTAGATCAATTTTCAAAGATATGTTTGAAGAAGTGACCAGCACAGTAACTTAACCATTAATAATTATTCTGCTTTTGTAGGTAATCAATTTGTAATGTGCTTTTCGAAAGACAATTTTTTGTTTGAAAAATTACCATATATTATAAACTCCAACCATCAAAACTAATTGAAGGTAGAATTGTAAAAGCCAGTCTTTGGATTAGAGACTTAAAAAATCTGGTGCGTTTTGAAAAAAGTGAAATACACGTACATAGTTTTGATATTTCCAGGCAGGAAGTTATGTTTCTTAAAGCATGGAAACACCTCTTGATTTGCCAATGGAAACTGGAAACCTTATTGTTTGAAACTTAAGTCTACAGTAGTTGTTACTTAATAAAATAATACAAATTATTGATTCAAGTTACATTGGTGTGAGTCACTTCCAAGAAACATGTGTGGCCTATGTATCCGGTTTGAGACCGTTGGTGCTGATATGATTATATCAAATTGTAGTATTTATTTATTAAAGTGTTTTAGGATTTTTGTAGGGCGAAACTCAATTTCAATTTTTGTTGGGAATAAAAATTGTTTAAAATAGCATCCATCTGCTTTTGTGTTTTCTGTTCTTTAGCCTGTAAGATGTGACAGGCCACAGACGACCGTGTTACAATGTCTAATTCATTATTATGATTTCGACCTAACAACTGATTCACTGATGTTGGCACCTGTTCAGTAAGTCAACATTTCTTTGAAAGCCTACTCATTAGAATGACTGAATGAATGATAATAAATGAAAAGTGTGTACTCCTCTGAAATCTGTCCATTTAGATTCAGGGTGATAACAGGGTGATAAAAAATGATAGCAACAAAGCTCAAACTTGGTATGTTGCCATGTTGGTTGTCCAAAGGAAGATGTATTGACTCTGGGTGACTTGACAAAGGTCAAGGTCATTGTACTCAAAATAGAATTTCACAACAAATGACCTGTCTTGAAGCCAACATTTAGAAGGAATGATTGCACAAAGCTCAAACTTGGCAATACATGTATGTGGGTGCAGTTCATGTACCAGTATGTGAGTGCGCTAGGGAAGAGGAAAAACCCTATAACTTTATCTTTTGGGCATGGTTCATCACAGGTCAAGGTTACTTACTAAAAATGCAATTTTGTGTCCAAATCCTATCCTACCTATAGAACAATTTAATGATTAACTTGAACTTTGACTTTTTATGTTGGTTGAATGACCCAGGGAAGAGGGAAAAACTAGGATGAAATTTTATCAGAGGTCAAGGTCACAGTTACTAGAATGGAAGAATCTAGAACGTAACTTACCAGAAATGCAAACATTTCATTGACATAGAAATCCAAGATTGCTACCCTGTCTTCTGATCGACAGCAGCACAAGATAGTTTTTTAATAATTCCAAGTTCTGCCTCAATACTGAATTTGACCAAAATTGGTACAAACGTTCCTCATATTATGTGTAACTTTGGCCAAAATAAGAAATCAAGCCCTTGAAGTCGTGCCTTCTAATCCTATAACTTAAGATATCCTAGTCTGGTTCTATGCTTTACAAGCTGAAATGAGTTGGGACAAGGAGTTTAGACTTATCCCAGTTCTACAAGCTGTTAAATTAAGTTTTGGTATATCATAGTCCAAGTTTCTATTCCATGCTGGAATTAGCTGAATTGGATGTGAAACATCCAACAGATTTAGGCAAAGATCGAAGCCCATTAGTTCTCTTGTTTGAACTAAATGTTAACACACTGTTCTTTTTAATAAATTTAATTTCAATACAATTATGTTTCAATTTTTCATGCTTCAAGACTACATTTCTTACTACAGCTGTTCAACATTAACATTTTTTTTAAATTAACAATAAATTTGAGAACAATTTTGAAGATAAGTCGTTTCAACTGATGTTAAAATGGCAGTGTCATCAAAGGTAAGTTTGTATAGATTTTCAAGGATAAACTAATGATATAATGTTATTGTAGCAATTGATTATCAAACCTGACCAAGGTACAAATTTGTGTCATTTTTTTGTTTGTAACGTGATCAGGAACAAAAATATAGTGGTCAACGGTAGCTATATAGTAAGCTGGTCAAGTCATGCTACAGTTATATTTGATACAAAACTAACTCATTTACCCCTGAAGACACATCTTAACTCTTCCAATTCAAAGGTTGGAATAGGTTATTATTAAATTTCTGGGGTGAATGAGTTGAGGGGAAATTACTTGTGTATGAAAATTAACAGTGGAATTCACTAGTTGCCTGCAGTTGGACAGGGATCTTTAACATACAACATGCATAATTAATTCACTATCAGTAACATGTTTCTACACACATGTACATATATATATATACTAATACTCCTAGTCATACAAGTGTGATATTTTTTCTAACAAACAACTATACACATATATGGATTCATACATAATTCCTACACCTATCAACAGCAAGATACTCAAAATATGTAACATCTTGCACAAAATCTGTATAGTCTATCTCACTTAATATCAGGTTTTCTCAGTTTAGAGTCAGTAAAACAAAATGCCCAAAAACTTTTACCATACCTCATTACATGGAACAGCTCTTAAAGACAACATTGCAAGTTATTACCTGTAATGTATCATAGTGTAGTAAAAGACTATATTCACAGTCATGCACATGCAAAAATATATTTATTTTAAAAAAAAATATTAAAAAAAAAAAAAAAAAAAATTGTATTAGGAATATTATTAACTTATTTCATTAAAACATTAACTCTGGCACAAAAAAAATGTATCATAATTTTTACAACTTAACTGTTAAAGGAATAAAATGAACTTTACTTCCATACTGAAAATTACATTAATTTATTTATAAACATAAATTTCTTAAAAATATATCCTTGATGGATTAATTATCAAATTTTGTTAAAAATAGGAAATTTAATTCAATTTATTCATTTATAAACATAATTAATGGAAAACTTCTATTAAAACCTTTCTTAAAAACATATTCTTGATGGATTAATAATAAAATTTTGTTAAAAATAGGAAATTGAATTAAATAAGTACTATATAAAAATAAGAATTAATGTTAAATGAAGAAAATATACAACAAATTCATAATAAGAATTTAATTACAACGAAATAAAAAATTCACCACAAATTGAATAGAACATATCTTTCCCACCATTTAAATAATAGGATGGATTGAACATTTTATATTTAATGCTAGTACATGCACTTCAAAATTCAAATCCTTTTTGTGTACATTTTGTTGATCATTTTGCAATAAATAAATATACAAATCATCAAAACGTAGCTAAACAATACACTGTATCACTAGTATTTCACGGGGAGATTTTAAAATCACCAATCTATTAGCAAGTCAAAGTGGAAATAAATTCCTATATATCCAATTATATTTAAAATTGATCTATCTATTTTAATTTCAAATATTAATAAATGATTATGTATTAGTATGAGGAAATGGGAACTGTTTTCCCCCACTTTAGTTTGCCTTTATAGGAGCCGAGACCAGTGCATTGGATATTTAGATTTCTATTAACCTATGTCATAACAGACATGAATCTTCCCATAAACTCAAAAAATAGCAGCACACATTTAAATAGACAGCTTAAATTTGATACTGGCCACTATTTTTGATTTGACATATACTATTCACAATCTGTGAAACAATCATGTCCTTGAGAAAGCACTATAAGCAAGTTACTCTTTAAAATACTAAAATACTTATCCATGCATCATACAATTAGCATGCTTGAGCTATAGATTCAGCAAGGAAGCAGTCGGTCTCGCTCACGCTGGAAAAAGTAGAAGGATTCCCCGAGGAGGACCGGTGCTGGTCGCTTGTCCAGAATGTAATGATGGGGACGGCAGTCTCCCACTGGCTGGAACTGTAGCATCTGATGGTTTAAGGCCAGCCAGTCTATCTGAATACTGGGGTAGTAGGAACGCAGCCACTGGTAATACTTCAGGGTCGGAAACGGAATCTTCACCCGAATGATGTCCATCAAATATGGGTCGTCCATAACGCAGTGTTCTATAGGGATAGACACAGCTTTGGACATTTCTGTGATCTGTTCATTTTCGACGATGAGGTAATCAATGTATTTAGCAATCAGGCCTTTATGTCCTATATCACGTACCTCGTCTGCATTTACCTCAGGCGATAGGATCAGGAAGAAACGATCTGTGTCGCTGTCTTTAGCTTGCAGTTGATGTAGACCATGCTCAAACGGCATTGGAGGTTTCCTGAACGTGCTGTTATTCACAACATCCACATATGCAGGGTTCCTATCATTGTCAACAGTCTTTGCAGAATTTGATCTCCGTCGCCGTTTAGCCATGTGTGTCACCATTTCATCTGGTCCTTGACTTTTAGATCGTATTGGCCGGAAATACTGGACTTGATCTTCCGAGGACTGAGAAGAACGGGAATAGTTAACAAAGTCTCCAAATCCTTGAACAGATGTGTCTGGGGTGGAAACATTTGTAGCTAAGGGTGGACCTTGTATGGAAGGACTTCCAACAAAGGATGATGCCTGCTGACTCTGTATCATGTTGTCTATGGCCTCCTGAGGAAGATTCAAATAGTTACCGGACTGAAAACTTGGAAGTCCGTTGTAATGTGGATCTTCTACTATATGACCAAATTGAACACCTTGTTCTACAGGAATAATAGCATCATTCTGAACCCGCCTGTCATACAAACCAGGGTTGTCGGCCTGTTTCTGTGGTCCAAGGTTTTGGTGTGGATGGTAAGGGGAGTTCTCTGGAATCATCTGGCCATATCTGTACCCATTGTTCAGCTGGTCCTCTGGTGCTTTGAAGGCACTGGGTAAAGACAATGGATCCTTTTGATTGGCTTGGCTAACTAGTTGATGGTATGATTGCTGCCCCTGCTCCCATACTGGGACTCCCAAGTTGCTTTGTTGTTGGGGTGGTGCATTGATCTGGCTCTGCTCCCACCCTGGGGCTCCAGGGTCACTGTGTCGTGGGGGTGGTGCATTGATCTGGCTCTGCTCCCACCCTGGGGCTCCAGGGTCACTGTGTCGTGGGGGTGGGACATTGATTCGGCCCTGCTCCATACTTGCAGCTTCTACCATCCCATGGAAACTGTGGCGCCTCTGACAGTCTGGTCCCAACTGTTCCTGCCCTGTTCTGTTGTTCTGGTACAGAATCTGTGATGCTGTCTGCCTTGTAGCTGGTGTTGACAAAGAATCACTAGGAGGAGAAAGTCTTTCGGCTCCATTTTCACCAACCGCTTTTAATCCAGACTGTTGAGATTGAAATGTACAGCTATCTTGATCCCCAGGAGGAGGAGGATCCAAGCTAAGGTTGATACCATTATCTTGGTTCGTAGTTTCTGCACCAGAACTACCAAGCTTCTTTTGGTGGTGCTCCAAGTATTTAGACACACCAATGTTTTGGGAAGGACTTGGGTTACCATAACCCATGTTAGCATAGTTAGGGTAGTTATTCTGGTCCAGACAAATCGTCGGCTGTATTTCCGACAGATGAATGTCTCTGTCCAGTCTTGTGAGAAGCTCCGCAGCAAGCAAGGATTCCTGGTCACGACCTTCCAACAGACTAGAAAGAATGGTTCCTTTCTGTCCAGAGTTTTCATCTGTTGTCTCCCCTGTCTTTTGGAAATTGCCATTTGTTGGTAAAGTTGTAGGGTTATTCAAAGACTCAACCCTCTGACCAGTGATAACTGGATTTTCTGTTGGTTGTTCAGACATTGTCACTGATTGTCTATTATTTGCAGAAGTAGCATACAAACTTCTTCGCTCTTCAGTATCATCAAAATGAGATGCTGCTGCATAAATTTGTTTTCCATGACCTGCAATTTTCCTTGAGTCCTGACTTGGAAAAGATTCCATCTGTGTGTTGCCTTTACTTGCGTCCTTTTCTTCCACATCAAGTATGTCTTCGTCTTTCTCAAGGCAGTTCATTCTGGCCATCACCTCTGCCGCTCCTTGTTCAGCAAGCATCAGAACCTCATCAGCAGACCTGGTCACCTGCCTGGGAAGGAATTCCTGACCTGCAATCCATGGTCGTTCAACATTTGAACTCGGGTCTTTGTGTTGTACATCTGGTTCCTCTGCTGAAGTCTTTTGAACCTCAGATTCCTTTCCGGGAAAAGGGTGTGACTGTTCCTGTTCTACTATTGGTGGTTTGTTGTTGGTAGCAAGCTCTATGGATCCATGTGAGGTCGTGTCACCATTTCTGCTGGTACAATCTCCATATCTTGTTTCTGTGGTAACAGGGATGTTGTCATGTGTTCCCACTGGCTTGTCAACTGATACAGCCACAGAACTTCGGTCATTTTCACTGTTCAGGAGTGGTTGTTTGTCACCATCTTGACTTAAAGAATTTCTCTGCTTACCTGACAAATATAAAATGTAAAACAGTTGCATTACAAAATTTATAAATACCTTCCTTATTTAACTGAATGTAAGAATATCTTGTTCAGCAAACTAGACTTTCAATAATCTGGCCCTAGACGCCCGTCTTACAACAAACACTGACTGATATTAAGAGTATAGAGTATCAATTTGTGGTAAGGTTTTTATTTGCACATGAAAGAGTTAAAGGCTCTGAAGTTATAGAAAAATTGGCTTCCTATATATACAATGTTTAGCACATATTTTTTACATATTGTAATGAGGTAATTCTTAAGTAAAACACTCTCACTAAGAAATGCTGAATTGATCCCCACACAAGTTTTTGTAGAAAAATGTACGGCCAGACCCGGTTTCGAACCTGGGACCCTTCAAACTAGACGAATGCTCTACCAATTGAGATTTTCTTGCCAACGATCGACCCAGTGCAGTTCCGCTACATTCCTCCCTCCTTTAACAAAGTCTTCGACCCCTAAGATACAAAAGACTCTGTACCACCTGGGTATATTTCGTTGGGCGCCAAAATTGTTACAGGAGAAAGAGAAATGCATGGCCAAACAGTGGCTCAACCCCAGGACCCACCGAACTCTAGTCTACCCAGTCCAGATCGGCTATAGAATCAAAAATGAAGAAAGGGCCATAACTCTGAATGAGAGAGAAACATAAGCCCTGATCTGAGTATGTAATGCTCTATTTTCTCAAGATACATCAGTATGACAAGTTTGGGGGATGTAGGTGAAACAGCATGAATGTTATCAAGTCCAGACAACATGAACAAAGGGCCATAACTCTTATGGGTACAAGAACATGTATTTAAACAGCTCAGTTGTGCAATTACTGGATATTAGAAAATACCCAACAAAATGTAAGATAGATTTTTGCATGTTCTTAACCTTTTAAATGCCTGAATGTAAACTTTAAAAAAGATAGTGACTCACCAAGCTGTGGGGTACCCCTCGGGCTCTCCAGGTTTGGAGTTCTTCTCGCTCTCCTTGGTGTGTGTATGGGGCTTTGGATGCCTTCAGATTCAGCAGTCGATTCATCAGAAATAAGTCCTCCACTGTCCTGTATACTTATAGCTACAACACAATTCAAACTCTTCACACATTATCAGAGAGATATTGAACATTTCAATACTGTAAATTTAATCCGTTGTATCTCTCAATACATAATTTACATCTGTTTTTCCAATGAGGTCACAACTTCAGGTTAGAGATTGAGAAAAGATGTATACCTACTGTAACCAACTACATGTTGTAAAAAACAGCTAATATGGGAACCACAGCACCCTGAAGAATTGGGGATTTGCATTGTGCCATCTATTTGGGGACACAAAAACAACCAAAATAAATCTGCTGTGCTCTTTACATCATTTTGGATCTTTATATTTTCTCTCTCCTTCCTAACAAACGTTTAGTTTCTTAGCATCTTGCTTTGACAGTAACCTAAATTGGCCTTAGTGTTGAACATTAATTCACATTTATAAGTGAGGAAGGCAATGCTAAAAGTTCAGCATTTTGATTCACCCATTGTCAGTATAATGTAACCTGGTGGAATACTGTGCTGGGTGCCTTTGACATGGTAAGTTAAGTCAGCACAATTCCAGGTTTACTATCATAAGGAAGCAAACACGCCAACATACCACTCTAACACACATACAGGCGTACATTACACACAGGGACTGTACTGTACCCTTGTGTTCCCAGATGATAAGTGTATAGATCTCTATTGATGTTGCGTTCATGAAATAGATAGAAACAGATCTATAGGTTACCTGGAGACCTCTTAGGACTAGTGAACCGTTGTTTCCTCTTTCTACCCCTCCTAGGTGTTAACTTTGGGCTCAACTTGCTTTTCCCTACAAGATACAAGTCATTTCATGTACAAATTTTAACACATGACTTTTAGGATAATTAATATAATTATTTCATTTTATTTTTTAAGAACTGCAGCACAACATCACAGGTGCAGCTGTGAAATCACTTAGAAAACATTATTCTTCTGGACTATGGCAACAGACACAGATTTTGCTTAAATAATCATGTCAAACTCATAACAATAATCTGATAAATTTCACAAAGAAACAACAAAAAGCAGAGAGACCTAGAACTTGTCAAAGCGTTTCACAAAATCCTACAAATTTGTTGTTACACTTACAAACTAAAATATAAACTATCACAATATATCCTAGGTGAAGTGCTTCCATTAGGAGTTGAACCAGGGACTACAAATTACTAAGTCCAGTTATCTATGGATTGAGCTAAAGAGTAATTCCCAGTGCTCTATGGGTAATAAGCAACTAGAAGATTCATCTCTGTGACAATAGGATGGCAGGGAACACATCATAAATATTGTTGGGATACATCCCTTAAATTTAAGTAAAATATGGGCATTTGGATAGGTCTTTCAACCAAGAGGGATTCAATAATATGCACTGGGGATCAGCCAAGGATTTGTCCTTTGAAATTAAACAGGAGCATAATTTAACATGCACAAAAAAACCACCACTAGAAAATGTCTGTTGGACATGAATGCCCCCGCCGCCATGTGAAATTAGTTCAGTGTTTATCGGAACAAGACGGGCAGGACGGATATTGGGAAACACTACACAATTCCCCCCCCCCCCCTTTTATGGCAGGGGCATACAAAATGTCTGAACCTGTTTTTTCCAGGTGCATCTGTACAAAATCAAGAACACTTCCGATTTTAAAGTCTACATCCATCTTAAAGTGTGCAGAGCAAGTACTTCATAGGATTTTGTCTGTTTCTAGTGTTCACAATACTGTAAGTCTGTTTCTAGTGTTCACAATATTGTAAATCTGTTTCTGTATTTATAACTATTCCCTAGGCTGTAAGCTATGACTAGAATTACCACTTTCATCTTTCCCTGTACCTTTTTGTTTTTGGTTGCCATTTTCTCTGCGGTTGTCTTCCATTTGTTTAGCTGTGTAGTACTTGCTTTCCTAAGAAATAAATTCAGCAGAAACAGGGCTTTTAAATATCAAGGTGTTCAGGTAAAATAAGAAGAGGGAAAATGGGTAGATTAGGGACAAATTGTATCTAAAAGGACATATGAAACACGCGACTTCATCAACATCACCTTAGCAAATTTTTGTCATTTAAGAAAAAACATCTGAAATTCCATACTTTTTGCCATTTTAACTTTAAAGTGTTCAGCTGAGATGCATAATATTAGACTACATTGAAAGAGGCAGTGAAACAGAAACCCATTATCGGGATCTCTTTCACCTTTGAATGGTATGAAACTTACAACTTTAATACTGGCAAGGTGTCACAGCAATGTGACGTCACTTCACATTAAATGGAGTTGGGACTATTGAGATCAAATCAATATAAAGCCAATGTGAAAACGGACATCGCTTCACAGCAACTACTAGCCTAATGAATATTGCTAGGTTTGAAGTTGAAGCTATGTTAAAATACTCCATTGATTTTGACTTGTAAGTTGTTTATCATGGTCCACAGACTGGCACAGTGAAACTGTCACGCTCACGCTGCTTGGGATCTAAATTTCAAAGATGTAATATATCAGATATTTGGTAAAAAGAACATACATTAAAGTTATATTTAGGAAACCGCTATTGCACCATACATACTTATGTTAAATTCAAAACCACAGTTCTTGCATCAACAAATCCCTTTTGCTGTTTACACTTGGCGTCTGCTACAAAACGACATGCATCATGGGATAGATAAAAATGGAAACTGGAGTTATGCCCCTTTTACCAAAGTTCAGTTGGCGGCAAAATCTTCGATAGGTGTCTGCTACAAAACAGGGCCGCGCGATTTTTTCCCCCATTTTCTTTTCATATTCGTGCGACCGTTTATTACGCTAATGAAACAAACGTTATACATTCTAAAAGATTTTTTTTTTTCAGACAATATTTATGACAAAAAACTCATCGTCACACAAGTTGCGTACGCAACTTAATACGATGAGTTTTTTCGACTCGGAAATACTTAAAAAGTTCAGTCAACAGAATAGTGATGCAAACTCTTTTTTAAGAGGAAGGAAGTCAACAAAAAAGGTTTGTTGCATTGATGTTACATTGGCTTATATATAGAAAATTCAATGAAAACATAAACAAAATATATTGAAATATAATTACGGAAAAATCGCGAGCTACCGGCGGCATTTGCAGCTTTGTAAGCACTCCGTCAGGGCATTGGAAAACAATTTTGGTCGTCAAAGATATAATATAAGCGAAAACGATGGTGAGGCTTTTACTTACATAGACCGTTGTCATTTTATCATATGCAACATCACAATTATAATCTTTTCAATAGTTGCAGAGAAACTTTTTAATACGAATATTTTTAAGGGAGGCGATATATTTCCACGTATTAAAACTTATTTTGTTAAGAGAGAGTGTGGTTCAGAAAATTCAAGTTCAAGTAAGAATTTGTTCATGAATGTTTTAATTGATGTTACAGGGTGTTGCTGCTGCATGAAGGCGTGGTTGTTAAAAGAAACACTGTTATTTAGGAGGACTGTTCTCAAAGGTGGACCGAGTTGTTAAATGGGATGTTTTAGGTAGTGCTGTTTAGGAAGACTGTTAATATGTTCAGGGAATGCATGGCCGCTTTTTAAAGAAGACATTTGATCAGGGAGGGATGTTTTCGTGGAGGCGGGGTCGGTCTATAGGCTTTGTTAATGGTAGAAACCAAAAACATCGGTTAGTGTATTACAGACTTTTGTTTGCTTTTCTCCGTTAATTTCTTTCAATGTGTAGGTAAATAAACACATTATTGATATCCAAACAATCAAGATGTGTCAAGCTATTCCATTTCTGTTTAACGAGAGAATGATTCCATAATAAAACGCGTGGAAGTGATCGGATTAAGGGGGCGTATCGTATACGATTCTCGCGTCTAATCCTGCTTAGAGGATTTCGCGCCCCTACAGGGATGTGCCTATTGTTTGTTTCAATATACTCTTTAGCCTTTCACTTGAAGTGGAATGGCTCGTTCCCCCTGGACAATACAGACATAGAGGATAGAGTTAACTGAGGAAATGCTTGGGTATTAGAGGCTAATTACGACAATGTAACAGATAGTCCACAAGTATCTCTCTTCGAGTAATCCACGGCTCAATCGTACCGATCTTCTCGACCAGAAGGACGCTTTTTCATTATTTTTGAAATCGGAGTTGGAACTTTTAAATAGGCGGAAAACAGCGAACTCTTTTTAAATGGGATTTTACAGAAAATGAAGCCATGTCGTTTATACTGTGAACGTTAATATCAAACGTCCTGTAATTGAAAGATTGTTTAGAAGACTTTTTTTAAAAGAATGTCAATTTCTTGTCACTTTTTTAACAGATGTGAAGAATAGATGATCAAACGTTATTCCGCTAATTACAAAACGTTTCTTGGATGTGTGGTTAAAATTGAATATAATATTGCAACATACTTTATACCGGACTATATCTTTTGTAAAATCGTGTTTTTAAAATTAATTAAAAATGAGTGAAAAGGACTACAGCGACGCTGAAGATCTTACATACAAACCGGATCAAGAGGCCATTAGGAGGTTGGGTCAAGTACCAAAGAAGACAGATTCTGACGATGAAGAAATAGATGTAGTGGACGACAACGACAACGAATCATCAGATAGAGGTAAATTAACGATGTGTTGGGGAAAAGCGATTTTTTCTGGCCCTTCCTTCCTTTCATTGTGGTCTAGACGATGAAAGTAGCACATTCTTGAAATATTTTTGTTCGTCATGAGCACACATTATTTATTATTTTCTAGACAAAGGTTTTCTATGATAGGTCGAAAGAACCAATTTCAAGATATAATTATTCATGTTCAACTTTTGAAATCGTGTTATATTTCTATTTAGTCAGATATTGTCTATGCCCAAAATGAAACTAAAGCCGGAAAGCGAAAGAGGTTTGATTATTACTGGTATATTTTTTTTAAATTATGTACATGTACGTATACCCATTAACATTTGTATTGTAAGATAATAATTTAAATATGGATTGTAAGCAAGTTTCTGACTGAATTAGGTCGTCTCTATCAAAATTATGACAATGACGCCCAATTTAAGCGTAAAATATGCTGTAAGCATTGAAAAATGATATGCATGCAAAGCTAATTTGTATTGAAATAATATACTGATGTATTTCAATTATCATTTACATTGACATAATGTTAGACAAATGAAGTTAATACTATAGTATACTTGTACAACTTTTGTTTACATGTAAACATTTATTTACATTGAAAACATTTAAAAACAAATTCATTTTTACTGAGTTTAATACATTGTTAAAATTTTAAATTTGATTTACATTGAAACAATGTAAAGAAACTTTAATAATTCAATTACACGAATAAATAAACAACTTTCTTTTACAATATTTGTGTACACAATATAATGCATCGTTGACTTAAATTGAAGCATTGCATTACATGTTTAACTTTGAGAAATTTTCATTTACATTGAAACAAAGTAATACAACCTTGAGGCATGTTTATAAAGTCTTAATTTTACAAAAAAATATGTTGGAAATATTATTGGAAACCATTCTTTTTAATCAATGAAAATTATGACACTTTTAATTCCGTAAATTATTAATCTTCTTCTTCATTTTCAATTATATTCAGTCAAATAAAGTCTTTTAAAAATGAGGAATAAGAAAATAGTAGTACACAGCTATTCACCTTTTTCTTTCTTTCTTTCTTTCTTTCTTTCTTTCTTTCTTTCTTTCTTTCTTTCTTTCTTTTCCATTTTATTCCTTTTTTTATTCATGTTATCCATTATGTAATTGTTGTCGATGTCGATGCTATTCTGTTATTAAAGCAAAAGTATGATAAATTAACATATTTTATTTGAAAAATTCTAAAGGAATTGGACATAAGTTATGGCAACTTAGAGATGTCATTTTCTCTTAATATAAATATCGCAATATTAAAACTTTAATATTTCATGTATCCCAGATGAAACTAACCACATGATATGACATTAATAGAAATCATCCGTCAGGCAGACGTTTTATTCTGTTAGATTGATTTTTTTTTATTTAATCTTTGCATTTAAAAAATACAACTTTCTTTAAAAAAAATACTATTGCCTGTGGATAATACAGTAATTTGTTTATTATATATATATATATATCAATCTTTAAGACATTGCTACAGAATCAAAATGCAATTTCAATAGAATATTGTGTTGTTTTGATATTAAATTTTGAAATAAGTATGTCGCGTCATTTTTAATGGTAAGAAGATGAACAGTGTAATTTAAGCAGAAACATATTTAAGTTAAACCTTTAATTTGAAATAATAATAATTTACATGCATTTTCATAAACATGTTGTGAAATATGTAATTTATATTTAAATTATAAAGTAATGGTATATTGATAAACTCTTATATATGCAACATTTATTAAGTTGTACTTGTTTTTTATGTTTTAGAATTATGGGCCTTCTTTAAATGTCATAATTATTTTTATTGTGTATTTTTATTTTTGTAATTTTGTATTTAAATTTGTTAAGTCAAAACGTGTTTAAGTGCAAATAGTTGGTGGTTATTATCACACAACTACACACTGGTACTACATAGCTAAAAAGGACCTATTAACTAGGTTACCTCCCATTGGAAGTTTTGAGACTGGCATAACGGTAAACCGTCAGTTTCGCTAATATCACATTATTTCACATTATACTTTATTGATAATGAAACAAATTATACCATGTTAATTTTTTTGCTATTGTTGCAATAACGATGGAAAAAAATTCAAATCCGTTTTCTTATTTTGAACACCATTTTTTTTCTTCAGGATATGATAATGAAGTTGATTGTGACGGCGACGCAGATGACGATTTATCCGCGTCCTTGAAGAAGCAGAGACGGAACCGGACAACGTTTACAGCGGAGCAGCTCCGAGAACTAGAGGCGGTGTTCACGCACACACACTATCCTGATTGTACGCTCCGGGAACAGATTGCCGAGAAAGTAGAACTCACAGAGGCAAGAGTACAGGTACTTACTTATTTATTATCTGTACCCCCTAAAAAGTCGTTCCTCTTTGATTAAGAAAAGTCATCTCCCCTAAAAAAAATCATGTCGTGACATGCCGTTTTATGGAAAACGTTTTATCGTTCTAAAGTTGAAGCATTTAAAAGCATTGCAGACTGAATTGACGTATTTGACTACGCAGTGTGATTTTGACCGTTTGATGAGTTATTGTAGTGGCATATAGGACAGACTGAATTCCGAGACAAGGTAAAACCCCGAACCCTTGGATTCTAATGTATACCCGTCTTATACATATATCACACATAGAAACCATCTTGTTAGCTAGTTGGATTGAGACTTCGAAGCGTACTAAAATTACAACGAGAAATACCTTAATATTTAATCGATAAACCTCAAACTAGCTGGATAGTTTGTGTCCCTAGGGGCCAGATTAGCGGTGCCTGTTTTGGACAAAAAGGGTAAGATTAGCGGCCCCTGATATGAGATACAGACACACCGTGGCGCTGCGGGACGCCAGTTACCGTCACTAACATGCTTGGTAATTTTACAAATTGGAACAGTGATGGAAACGTTTCCGACACAGTAATAGGACAAAGCAATTTTAACTAATCCTCTTTTGGGTTCGCAGGGATGGATTGTCGAGAAGAATCTCTCTATTGTAGAATTAAAACGAAAATCGATCTGAAGTATTAGACATTCCCACTAATGAGGTAAAATACTCTCGTTTGGAAAACACCGTAAACAAATTGGCAATGATCCTAAACAGATACACCACACGTACTCCTCTCGTGGTTTACGGGGGAGGGAGTGAAGGGGAAATCTGGCACTGTATTTATAAAAAGACTCTTTATTGATATTACCACCGCACCTATTTTTTCTCTCGTTATCATTTAAGATAAAGGATAAATGTTGGTATCCTGATATTGAATATTAACTTATTTTTTTTTCTTATTTGAAAATGATTAAATACAAAAGACTATGAATAACCCAACTGGAGCCCCAATTAGATAATTATCAGTTTTACCATCAATTTAATGAAGTGGACATCCATTACAATAGTCGGAACGGCTGAGTATCCGGATCAAAGCCGTGTCTCGGCGGAGACAACTGCTATCAAGAGAAAATATTCTTCAATGGAATTAAAATTCATTCTTTAATTGTCATTTCTAATGTCGTGATTATCAAAGTTTGCATTCATATCGACACAAGTGAAAAAACGTCACTTCATCAACATTTCAAATAGTCATGTTAAATTATTTGATGGTTATTCTTTTTTCGTTGAAAAAGAAATTCGGAACCAAAATATACAAAACAATTTCAGATTATCAGTTGTGAGTATCTTAAATGAAACTACCGTTTTTAGAGACAAAAATGTTCAATCTGCCATGTGAATATTGTGAACACGCCAAACCAAAGTCTAGACAATATTGTCACTTCACGGAGGATAGATAACTTAATTCAATAAAATCAACATTTTCAATTAATTTAATGGAGAATCACGGTTAAAAACATTTAATAACATTTTTTAATTGTGTAGCATGTCGAAATTACAGTTATAAAAATGCTATTAAAAAATTGCAACGATAATGAAACTTATATTGACACCCCTTTTTTTGCCCGGATGGATGCGCTCAGATTACAAAGTAACTACGTAACGCTATCCCGATTTTACTGCGTCCCCGAGTGCATGTAACAGGACCACAGTATAATCAGGATGCACTTATACGGATAAATTTTGAAACACTAAATATAATTCAAAAGTTAACATTGACCACAAGTAATCTATAGAAACTGTCTGGCCCCTGTGCGCCACAAGGTTCTTATCAGATAGAACAACTCGCTCATGTGTTACTTCATAATTTAATAACTTGCTAATATGTTATCAAATATTAATAATTTTTTATTTGTCAAGAAAATCGGATTTGAAATTAGATTTATTATGGCGCTTGGAATTACTGCCAAAACAGTACTATATCCTATTAGCATGGTTTGACATACGGGACCAGTATAAACCTAACGTTCGAACAAACTAAGTCATATTAATCCGTTAAACTACGTGGATATACATACATATGTGACGTAATGTCTAATTCACTGTTCCTAAGAACGTTCGCGCTTCATCCGAGGGGTATTTATAACATTCATTAACGTCCCGCAAATATTTATAAGCCAATCTGTGATAAAATATTTCCATTTTGAATTTGATATTTTAAAAGTATAAATTATAACACTTTTAAATCTCCTGTACATATTTCAACACTTTAATTCAAAAACGAGATATAATTCCTTATATACCTTTATTTGCGTTAGTTTTACAAGCCTATGAAAAATGTATTAATATATGTATAACATGTATATATATGCGTACGAAATCTACATAACATCTGTTTTTTCTGATATTAATAAAATCCCACCCCTCTCCTATTTTTAATCAAGAATCAATAAATCATTATTCAATTATTATCATTATTATTTCGGATTATGAAATTATGAGACAGACATTTCATAGAGTATTTATGATAATTTCTAAGTTTGAATAAAAAACTAAATGTGTTGAAAACCCATAATAATTAAAAACATATTCAACGGTAGAATGGCGATAAATATATTCTGAACAAGGTTTATCCATTCGCATGCGCAGATAAACCTCTTCATTTTACGTTAATTTCTCTAGGGGTCTGTCAATATCTGCGTCATAAATACATTTCCACTGTCATTCCAGGCCATAGTTTACTTAAGTACCTAATATCAGTTCCCATTGTGTTAATTACGTAAGTTTTATCCGGAAAACCAGCAGTTCGCTGTTAAAAAGAAGAGCAACCCAGTCTGTTACAATAAGACAAATATTTGTTTATCGTTAAGAATCGAGGTTAAATACAGATTACACATTAGAAATAATTATATCATTTACTACATAACCAAACATATATAGTAGGCGACCCATCAAGATACACTCTAGAGTCCGTGTCATTCTGACAACATGTTATAATCCGATGTCCGCAAGTCCTGCTTCGGGCCTAAAGATTTATTTGATCAGGGAATTATATACATAGAACATATTAGCCTTCGAGAGACGTATTCTATCACCAATTGAAAGAAAAGATTAAAAAAAATGGCGAGAAATTGATATTTCTTGAATAAAACCGCGGTGTTAATTCCGACCAAATCTATTTCACAATCAGAATTAGTTCTCGCCCTTGCTACCCCATTGTTCTCCCATCCAGGTACCGTTATGGAGTGATAATGTTGAGATTAGTCGATATGTTTTCTTCTTCTCTGATATTCTCCACACGTCGTTCGTTTCAGAAGGTTTTGGATTTTCAAAGACAATTTGATAAAGATGAGATTATTCAGGGTTGTTTAAAAAACTACTTCTGAAAGTGTATCCTGCTGGTGCCACGTGCAGACTTTCTGACGTAAATAGGGCGTTTAAGACTAATCACCTGAGTGTCATGGAATTAATCTGTTGTTAAAATTCTTCCAATTAGTGACAGATTTGTAGAAATAATCTAGTATCATAAAAAAATCACAAAATGAGATAGCATTAACACTTGGATTAGACCAGTAATCTTGCTCTTGTAATACCTGTTTCAAAATCTTCCAATTATTTAAAGGATCATTTTGGTGGAAGAAAATTGAGATTTAAGAGATTTGAGCAAAAGTTTTAATCCAGATGAAATATTGGTTTTGTTAAAGTTGTCCTTTTTGAAAAGGAGGGGCGTATTTTTTTACAAGACGCATTATCGAAGAGCACGGTTTTTGTTTGTACTTAAGGGGAAATACAAAGATTAAAAATCAAAACTGAACTTATAAATACGGCGATTAGGATAAGGGCATTAAAAAGGATTTTATTAAATCGAAGGAAAATCTTTTCTCTATTTCAAACTCGTGCTTTCAATTAAAGTTTAAATGCTTAAATTCTGAAAGTAATTTTAACAATGGAATAATTATAACTTTATAAATTAAGGATAATTAAATGAAATTATAATCTAAATTCGCACATTTGAATTTTAATTCGAAACTAACATGTTTTTGCTTGATGTAATTCGATTTAGATTAGTAGCTTGGCAAAGTTACAAATATTTATTATATTTTATTCAACAGTTTTTATTTGCATTAACTATGAAACACTTGACACATTGAATTTGAATGTTACCCGCTCGTGTATAAGATGTATATATCTTTCTTTTTCTGAATGAAGGGAAATTTTAAAAATGAAGATAAATTCAAAACAAGACATGCAATGGCTGTTTAGCAATTTGTAAACCATTTTTTGTAAAAATAAAAAAATAATTACATGGATTTGTTTGTGTCTATTTTTTCTATTGATTAAATTGAAAAAAAGTAGCCATCAGTACCTTCCAAATAATAATTACCTTCTCCTAGGGGTAACAGTTATAGTATGCATATTTTCAATCAACATCATATTCATTATCGCAACAATCGCAGCACCTCGGCCATTTCCGTCATAGCCACCAGTCGCAGCATCTCGGCCATTTCCGTCATAGCTCAGTTTGATTCCGAACACTGGCGGAATAGGCGGATATGTCAAGATTGTAGTCAACACTTTGTGATAAGACCGGAAACAACCGAGCATTGCTAAAAATGATGCATAAAAAATGTAGGTCCTAGTTTTATTACGGCAATATATATTATCATCATTTTTTTTCTTTTTGTGTGGTTCATAGGTTTGGTTCCAGAACAGGAGAGCGAAATGGAGAAAACAAGAAAAGAATATAGTACGCATGTTTGATGTTTGGAGACATCGCATTGAACCATCATACCACATGACGCCACCCGCGTTCTCTCCGGTTGGTTACAGTCCTTCAGCATTCACTTCCGTCCGCAGCAGCATGTTTCCATGGTTACCAAGACTTCCTCTAAGTCTCCCACCAGTCCTTCCACTTCCGGCTTTTCTACCGGAAGCCACGGCAGCATTTACAGGTTTGTACTCTTAGTTGGAGATATATACATATATATGTATATTTTAATTCGTTTGTTCCTCATGTGCTTGCACACTTACCTTTGTCTCGAATCTAGAATGTCTGTCTCCGAATTAATATAATTATTATTTCTTGTTACTTTTCTTTCTATTTTATAGTTTGCATTTGTATAAAAATATCAATTTGTGTTTCATCAAAATGTCATATAATTAGTATCTACGTTCTGTTCCACTAAGATTCTTAAAACAGGTTTGTGATACGTTTGCTTCTTAATTACAGGTGAAATGCCCCCACTTTCGTCAGTCAAACAAAACCTGGACATATCACAGCGCAAACATTTTGAATCCTACGCGCGGGACTACTTACATAGATTCACAACAGAAAACAGGGACCGATACGCCAGGGAACAGCTGAACAGACGATCACCGCACGTGCATTCGACAACGTCATCACCTCCGACAAGATTAGGAACCATTTGACTTTCTCTTTGAATTTAAATATGAATGAACTATGCAAATCATTTTCAAATCAATACATTTTCATATTCGCGTTCGTTTTAGAGACAACTCTGAGTCTTGTAAGTTAGGAGTTGATATCTAAATGTCAAGTAACATGATATCAACAGAATAAAATGTAGATCAACTTTATATAAGTTATTCATAATATATATACTGTATAGATATATTGCTTTTAAAAAAATCAGATCTGTCCTGTTTTGCCGAATATCTGAGTATAGTTGTTGCGAGAAAAAGTAAAATTATCTTCATTTCTCAATAAGACACATTATAAAAAAACGATGTAGTGATCTCTTTTAAGAAAGCCAAGACGAAATACAGGGAAAATTACTTACACATACTCATATCACGGACACTTGACACTTGAGTTTAGCTATTTTAAAAAAAAGTTAAAAAAAAAGACCGGTCCGAAACCTGATCGGCCTGTTTACCAGGTTCCGGATCGAATATTTTTTAATTACTTTCATTTTTTTTCTTATGGTTAAATCAAATACATGTACCTGTGCTCATATATACTTTGATACATAAATTCACGTGGCCCACTACAGCAAACTATCACTCCAGCATCATCAACTCAACTTTATTTTGATATCATTCTTCATACCGGAAGTGCGATTGCTTTGTCTTTGAATTAAGTCAAGCACACAAATACCACAACAAGACAAAGCTTGACGACACGAGGTGTTTAATGCAAGCAGGACAAATGTTGTGTGAAAATATGTTCACGTGTGTGGTACATGTCATCTAGCTTAAAACGGACATATCAATTTGATGTGTTTTATTGTAGTGTCTTAATTGTCTGTAAAATGAAAAATAAAAAGTGCCTGGATTATCGGAAGCTTGTGAATCATTGAAGCCCTAAAATGGGATCTCGTTATTACGGACATTTTCAAACAAGTTCACTGTTTTTCTGTTAACCGGAGTGCGGGTTACCGAGGTTAAATAATGTCAAATCGAGATAACAGAGGGAAATCAGAATCTGGATTGACATGACTTTTTTTTTTTATTAAAATGGCGATACGAGTTTACATTGGAATCTCCATAACCCAGGTTTTCTTCTTCAGAATCCGGATTACCATATATCGACTTTTACTTCAAATGAAAACGTTTTTTCATTGCCCAGTCTTAGTCAGTTTTGAATGATTGAAATGTGTATCGTTTAAACGTGTGTTATTCTCAATCAGGAACCTACGGCACTTTCCGTAGATTTTCTTGTTTACGGAAAGTGCCGACGGTTCCCGATTGGCGTTTTTTCCCAAGAATGTGTTTTCGATGTACACTATGCAAGTATTATATTATGTGACTTTGAAATCGTATTTGTTTGACTTCTTTGTAAAATAAAACATATATGTAAATACGATTTAAACGACCTTTTTGTTGTTTTAATATTATTTGTTTGTGTGGTTTTACGTCCCCTTCACTACCGAGTAGTTCGGTTCACAGGGACCTGCTAATTTGTTACAGCTATATTTGGACCTAAACTAAGGTGTTCAGAGTATTTTTACATGTTTAAGGGGTTTAAATCAACTTTCGGTAAAATTGACACCCCCCATTTGATTATATATATCATTATGTCATTTTTACCGAAAGCTGATCTTTACCCCTAAAACATGTAAAATTACTCTGAACATCTTCGTTTAGGTCCAAAATAGTCTGTATGTAGGGACCTCTCCTGATGTGAACATGTAGGTACATTGTCAGTTTTATCATATATATGTTTTAGGAGTTATAATAGGACTCTTAGATCAGGTTAGGACAATAAATTACACGAATATTTCATAATATCCCGAAAAAGATATTTTCAATTACTCGGTAGAACACAGGGGCCAGATACGAGCTACTATTCGTTATTATACTATTTTTAATTTTCATTAGCTTTATACCAGCGATGACGAGTATGTGCCCGTCCCCTGTGCTCTGGATACCTGTGATGAATGCATGAGAGATTACATGCCGTGGGAATAAAAGCAACCTTTCATAACGGTATTAGGTTAGACACTTCGAACAAAAAAAACAGCTTCAAAATGACTTAGACGACCATAATTTTATTGAGTATTCTGAATATGTTTTGATTATGTCCTTAAGACAAGAAGAGTTATCCCACTTACAAGCTGTGAGCATCTAGATTTGGAGATCACCATTAAATTCATAGTGTCCTATTAACAGTTCATGTCATTTAAGGACGCGTCTTCATGTTTGCGTTACAATTGCAATTTACGACCTTTTTATTGAGTGTCAGCTGGCAAATATTGTTTTAGGATGATTACTTTTGAATTGAAGTTATACTTTCACTTGCTGCTTTGCTAAATGATGAAAAATTTAAAAAAATGTGAATACAGTGCGTTGATCAGTTTAAACAAATCATTGGGAAACTTTCCAGCACAGCCAACGGGTGAACACGTCGTTATCCAAAATGCTGAACGTTCACACCCCGGATACCCCGATACGTATTCCGTCTTTATCTGCTCTTGTGAGCAGGTATTGATTGTTACGTCATTTGTTTTTGAAAGTAACGTCATCAATTTTTGAGAAAACGACGTAATTTTCTCACACAAACCAATGACGTAACAATCAATACCTGCTCACAAGAGAAGATAACTCTGTAATACGCAAAGACGGAATACAATACGGAGAAACCCGAGGTGGAGCGGAGCAAAGTAAGCTGAAAATGTCTTGACATCGTGTAGCAAAAACTTATTTTTGTCTGCAAGAAGAAAAAACACGTTCATTCTGCTATACTTTTTCTCTCCGGATTCGACCGGGGGTTTAGATACGTGATAGGGGGAATATGTACTTCCGGTATACACTGAAAATCTGAGAGTATGAGGTTACATGTAGTCAGCAAATACCTCTTTCCTGAAGAATATGAAATGTCAGTCATTTTCGTCTAGTGTTTTAATTCGACGAAGTTGTAATGCTACTGATTTACTTGTACACCGGAAGTATACTTCCCCCCTTATTACACCACGTGACCACCAAATCACGTGACTTTTATTCCAGAAACTTGTATTTCGGAAACGACGTATTGTTACCAAGTGTTGTTAAAAATGTGCAATGTGCGGCAATGGCTTATAGGAATCCCTGGTATACAATGGGTGTGTGGATTGCTCTTCGTCTGGCCCCTCCCCCTTGACCAGTCTGGTGTGGTTGTACCTATCCAGTACAGCTCTCGGGATCATCGAAACACGCAAGCCCCCGACCACAACAAGGTGGCAATCCGGCGGGGGAAGGAGATAGGGAATTAGCTCGGATGTAACATGAACAACAATACCGGTATTCTGATGCACTCGTCACATTCCGGCAGATTCCGTACCCGACATCAAACTGACGAAGAGTACCGGAATCAGCCGAGGTTAGCCAAATTATTCTGATGGTGTTGAACTTATTTCAATAGGTAATATATTTGGCTATGTTATGAGGTTTCATAGGGCATACAGATATGTAAATACCCAACGCTATCATAGAAGCCTAATATTTTTTTTCAAATTGTATTTTTTTAGATTCTTCGGAATTATCAATTAAATATATACATAATAATCATGGATATATTTTAATGGATCATTCTGAGGTATTTAACAAATGATATTTTGTAAGGAAACAATTGGGGTCCTATCATGACGTCGCGTACTTAATTGTAGTTGCAAGTTTTGTGGTAATCGGGAATCGTCGGCACTTTCCGTAAACGAGAAATTATTTCTCGCTTACTGTATTGTCGACTAATGCCGACGGTTCCCGATTAGAACAGTGGTTTCCATTCTAGAAGTAATAGTGAAACGACAAAGGGGGCTCTAGTTGCGGAAAGAAAGCGCTAGGGTACAGAGGGGAATATGTAGACCATTTTAGGGGCCTCTTACGCCACGCCATGGTTTCGTTGGACCTATTCTTTTCCCCAAGCCCACAGGGGTTAAATTAAAATGGTATATCTATAACTACGGTCGTCTTCTAGCATCTCGCAAGAGAGAATTTCCATTAAGCTCAATTGGAAGAGAGGCGGGCTCCAGTAGTAATGGGTGTATAAATGTATTCTAATGTCAACTCAAATACAACTATTTCAAAATGAAAAAAACCGTTTTCAATCTGTAATATTTTAACAGAACTAAGTCGGCGTATTAAGGATCCCCGTACCACTACCAAAAACCGGAACTACGCAATGAAAACTGTTTTTTCCGGCATGATTATATCTTTGATAAATTATTTTTGAAAAGAAAACCATACCTTGCAGAACTTTAATAAGAAACAATAAAGATAAAGTAAACAACATATAATCAATAGCATTGTTCAAAATGAAAAAAAATTCAGCAGGGATAGACCAGGATTCGAACCCTGGACTTCAGGTTGATGTACTGAGCTACCTGATCACTGTAATGGACATGGCCATACTAAGCTACATTTATATCCAAAACGAAATTAAGGAGAGGTTACTATGTATACTGGAAAACCCACAATACAGTGGGACAGGGATCCTTAAGAAAGATGACATTACTCAATGTCTGTAAACGTACATCCTGTAAATACATTTCAAAGTATGATGCATTTAGTACATGTAGATACTGGTAACTTGACTGTGGATGGTTTAATTTGTTCGCACCTTGCATTTATAAATTTGATTGACATGAATGAAAATAAAAATTGATACAAAAACTTATAATCTTGGTTACAGAACTTAGAGCAACAATATACTCATATTTTTGTGATATTTTATCCATGGCTTCTTGGGATAATTCGGCTTTAGAATCAACAAACATCGGTACATATATTCTGTACTGTTTAAATAAAACATTAAAAACGTGTAATGTTGATGAACGTTCGTGTCTCTATCGATGACAATGAGAGATGTTACTCGGTTAAAACATGTCGTCTGGTCTTTTATCCTCCCCTCTGCTCAAATCGAGGTTGGTAAACTCCTCAGCCTGTACTTCTGAAAAAGAAAGAGTGAATTATTGAAATATGCTACTTTTAAATTTCTTATTTTATTCCAGGCTTTCTCCCTTGATACCCATTTACATGTACATGACCAAACACAATCGGGAACCGTCAGTACTTTCCGTAAACAAGTATTTTCTCGATTACGGAAAGTGCCGACGGTTCCCGATTGGACCAAACATTGAAATAATGAAAAAAACCAAGCACAACACAACCTCTATAATAACTCTTTATCTTGATCCTTTCCGCCGAAACCAAGCAAGTGCGGTCGGACTATGGATCGTATAATAGTGAGCAGTGCAACACGTTTAGTATTAAATACTTGTTTACGGAAAGTACCGACGGTTCCCGATTGTGTTTGGTCTTGAACATGTAAATGGTATCAAGGGAGACAACGCCAAAAAGGGGTTACTGTCGCTAACGCTCTCTGCAAGCCTGGAATTTGAAGGCACATATGCGCCACCTAGTGGATGATACAAGTAAGACTAGTCTTATACTTTCATTTACATCACAATAATCGCGCGACAGTATAAAGGTAAAATTGACCGGATATGACATAGGGTGTCGCTTGCTCCTTGGTAATCTTCAAAGAACATGTATTATTAGCCTAGTGATTGGTCAGTATTTTTTTTACCTGAGACAAATTAAATAGCTATTTTCGTGCTTTCTATTTTGCCATGACATATTCCAGGAGTGCAAAGAGCATATAGCATACGTGAGCGTAACTCCGGGAGTGTCGAGGATGGAGTAGATAGAACACGAAGCAATCTCACCAGAGCTACCGACTCAACGGTATAGTTACCTGAAGTAAGCTAAATGTTACTCTTTGTACGGAAAACTATAGCGGAATTCTCTGGAGCTTTGCTTGATGTGGACAAAGATAGAAGACTCAAGTGTTGCAACGGGGGCAGCAGATCACCTCTTGTTTCTTCAGTGAAAAATACGTTTTTGGGGGTGGGGGTTGGAGACACAGGGACCTGAGAATTTGTTGTTCTTCTTTTTTTTTACGGGGGCTCCATCAATGGTATGTTTATGCCCTCGTCATGTTACAGCTATATTTGGACCTAAACTAAGGTGTTCAGAGTAATTTTATATGTTTTAGGGGTTTAGATCGACTTTCGGTAAAAATGACACCCCAAATTATCTCGTATATATGATCATTGGGGTGTCATTTTTATATATG
>JAUMHH010153359.1:0-61235 GCA_032359455.1 Chlamys rubida | reverse complement strand
GTTATTACTAGTATACAGGTGATGTATATTGTCGTTATTACTAGTATACAGGTGATGTACATTGTCGTTATTACTAGTATACAGGTGATGCACACTGTCGTTATTACCAGAATACAGGTGATTTAAATTGTCGTTATTACTAGTATACAGGTGAAGTTGTCGTTTTATTTAGTTTTCAAGTGATGTATATTTTCGTTTGTCACCTTTTTAATTTAAGTTTTATGCCACAAAGTTCCCTCAAGATTAAGTGATCAATAAAACTTCAAAAACATTAATATTGCTATCTGTACGAAATCATGCTCTACGTTTGTCTATAAATTGGATAACATAATTCGTATGCACAACAAAATGTACACATGAAAAAAATGATTAAGTTAAGAGATATTTTAGAATTGTAGATGTTGAGGATCAAACAAACATGATTTTTTTTTACTTTTCAAAAGCTATGTTAAATTATAGTATTATCGCATAAATCACAGCGCCTAGTGGTTTAAAACACGTTTTAATCTTAAAGTACGTGTACCGACTGGCCAGACTCTTCGGAGGAAATCCCAGAGTGTGATAACATTTGTTATAGTGACGTCATATGTTGCTAAGACACGTAAACACCTATATCAGGTGCATTTGTTATAACATTTTATTTAAATGGATTATGGTTGAGATCACAAAATAACAAATGAAAAATGGGGCATTACGTTACATAAACAAAACAGGTAGAGTTGATTAGCGAATATATTAACTGTATTTCAATGGATGTTTTCGATAGTGAAAAAAAAATTCTCATTAGGAAAAGAAAATCTTAATGATTTTTTCTGTTATGAAACTATAAACTGTTAAATGTACTTAAATCAGTTGTATTCCACGGATAATGACTTAATTGGTTAAGATAGCACATATTTCGAAACTGTTTTAATTTGACATTATTTATATAATATTTAGAAATGTTCTAACTTTACAAACGGTTGGAAATATAGATTTTAATTATAATAAATAACAGTACTCCGGCGCAGCATCTATTGATGGAGAAATTGAAATTTGGTTTTGGTTCTGTTAAATGTGTATATTTCAGTATAAAATGATGTTTGTTTCAACTCGTAGCGTGCATATTATTATATATAAATATCAATTGATCTCAACGAAATATAACTTTTAAATATTACATGTTATATAACAGTTGTGATTATTTTTCTTTTGCGGTTTACCGTAACACCAATGCTATGCATTCAACTATGTTAATGGTATCAGTTGTCAATACTATAGTCAAACTAATCACATGAAAAAGTCGATCATACATCTACATATGTTCATATATAGCTTTACAAACATAAATATATATTTATATATAACTTAAAAAACATCGATATAGCAAACATCCATAAGTATCTGTATAAATCTTACAAACATCTGTATATTACATTTTGTATATAACTTACAAACATCTATATATATTTATGTATAACCTACAAACCTCTATATATATTTATTTATAACTTACAAACCTCTATATATATATTTATTTATAACTTACAAACCTTTATATATATATTTATGTATAACTCACAAACAACTATATATATTTATGTATAACTTACAAACCTTTATATATATATTTATGTATAGCTTAAAAAGCTCTATATAAATCTATGTATAACTTACAAACATCTGTATATATGTATGTATAGCTTAAAAAGCTCTCTATATATCTATGTATAACTTGCAAACATCTATATATATTTATGTATATCTTAAACAATAAACCAAACAAAGATAATTGACTTGTAGTAAATCAAACTAACTGATATATCCAACAACAAAGATGGCAGGTTTTAGAGTTTTTTTAGAGTGTTTACCCCAGCTATGATTACCTTCTGATACATTGCCTTTTCTGTCCGTCCTCTATGAATAATCACTAATAATAGGAAACAAGGAAGCACCTATGTGTAGTTAGAAAGTTAACATGGTGTTCACAGCTTAGAGCGACTGTGGATTCACGATAATTTGTAACTATTTAATAGCTTCAATCTTCTTACGATCACCTCCTTTAAATATGTTATGATTGACCTTCAGCTATGTTATACAATCATGATAAGTATTTTAGCATGTTAGGGAAATAGTTTTTGATTGTAAAAACACTCAGCTAGACAAAATTTACGTTCATACATACTTTCATTCATTATGCTTCTGTCTGTACTGTCATTATTTGAAATGCTGTCAGTTGTAATAATTTGTTTTCTGCAACAAAAATAGTTATAAAACGTGTTTACTTTTACTACTGATATAACTTATATTTACATTAATACATATCAGATTTCAACTTGAAGCGATAAAGGAAAGTTGTCTTGTTATGCATGAAAAATGAAGACCGACAAAACATTCTTTCTGATAAGGTTCAAAGGAGAGACATACAACTACTTCTTCATCACTTGGACTACACGGTAAATCGGTGTAGATAATTCATGGTACACCGAACATGTATTTATAGTGAAAAAAACACTAGCTTTGTATGACATTGCCGGATTAGTTTTGCTGACACGGATTTACTGTCACTCCTGTAACATACAGATACTGGAGAGAAAACAATATTAACCAAATAATAAATAGATAGATAAATACATGAATAAAAACAAGTCTTTAGTTGGAGGTGAATAGTCCTATATACATGATAGAACACTACCGGGAAAGGTTTCTCCATCAATTCTCATTGATATTCCCGGATGACCCTGTTTTTGTTGGTATGGGTTTGTCAGCCTACGTCTTCCCCTAGTCTGAGTAGTCGTCACGTTTAACAGGGAAGCTATTAAAAACACAGTCAACTAAGAAACAGCAGATGACAGATAGCTACATCAAAAGGAATTCCATTACATCTAGTTTTTCACTGAGCGGTAACATGCAAAACTTCAAACTGAAAATTTACTTCGTAAACATATTATTCTGTTGCTGTTTTAAAGAAGGCCATCAAATACAAACTCGATTTTTCATATGATGCTAGGTGATATGAAACTAGATGTTATGCGAAACAAGCTGCATCCAAATTAACAAAGCGTCCGTCTAAGGCCCTCCCGACTCCCCCATCAAAGGAGGGGACACCACCGTCAGCAGGTGGTTTGCAACGTAAAGCAAAAAGTAAACTTCTAACAGACTGCAGTCCATAATACATCAAACAAAACTGTTATTTAATATCATAGACCCCGCGGAATATTCCTGTCGCATCAAACCCCACTTATTAATGAGAAAATGTTTTATTATTATATTCATATTTGCATTCTACAATTACGTTAGACACCATTGACAATTCTTATCACCTGGGTCATTTAAAGATCGCTCATTACTGCCGGTACAGGTGTCCGATACTGTCCGCACGGAGACAATTCTTACGTCATACCACATCTAGAGCAAACAGGCATGTTATTTATTTACACTGATCTTTTACTTGTGTAGGAAATATCGTCAACGGAACTTGTAAACATACCACAAACAACACCATTATATGGTAGTATTTTGAATAGAGTATAATGACACCTGATCAAAATATCAGTACCGTTTATAGTGTGGCAGTCAGATAACGACCCTGGATTTCTAGCTCAATCTACAATATCTGTCAATTCATATATTAAGAACTATGAAAAACAAAGCAATATTGTATTTACTAAATCACACTAGACAACCATATATGTATACACCTTAGAATATTTACTATACATAATAACACTTGTAGAATGATCCTTACAGGTGGAGAAATAATTTAAAAAGAAAGATGATACTTTATATATTTATATAATAATGATACAATTTGCATAAAATACAAAATATTGTCAGGAAATAATGTTTGGAAATTTTATGTTGACAGACTTCTTTGGAAACAATTATATTATTTATTCGTGAACATTTTCTTTGAGGAATTATGAATTAATTTTAATGCATATGCTCTTTTTAAAATAACCAACGAATGAATTAAAAGGGGTGCATTAAGTTCTAAAATCACCTTTATGATATCTGAATATATTAGAGCTAAAACCTTATCATTGAATGCACCGCTTTGGAGTAAGCCATTATCGAAAGTGATATACGAGACAATATCTCCATTATTTAAATATCGCAAAACACATACATGTGATAATTTACACAGTTATTTACTGATGATATCTTAAGAAAGTAATGAAGATAATCCCCGGATGTTAAAAGCTTAACTTAAGCACGAATCACGTGTAAGCACTGCCTTTTCACGCGAATGTAGATAGCAATCTGACCACTTTACAGCTAGGAGATGGTCATCAATTGTAATTAGGGCCGGCATTCTCTCACACCTGTCTATAACCACCGGTACACCTAGCTGTGCTGCCCGACTTTTTCCCAGCTGCCGTTGTCATCCAGGTCTCTTGTGTTTCTCTCTCATTTTGCCGGCGTAGCTTTGCCGCAGGGGAATATAACCTAGCATCTTTTAAAAGCACAAGATGGTATTTAGAGAAAAGCTGTGTATGCTCCATTAGGCTCTCAAGTGCCAGTACTAATGGAAATGGGAGCTAATTCACTCTCAGTCTATCAATACTGTGTGATAAATTACAGGAGTCAGCACATTGACATTCGGAGTAATTAGGGTATGGAGGAAACTTTCTGGATACTTTTTTGGTTAGAAGACTGATTATTCAACACAATTTTAAATTCGAATTACTTTGTGGGAAAACCATTGTATCAAATATGAATTTGGAAAAAATATCTTTTCAAAAATCTCTCGCCTTTCCCTACATTCATTTAAAGTATCTCAAACGAGAGGGTGTTAGTTTACATAATTTTACGTTTGCCCTTAACACCTTTGCGTAACATGTTGACTCTGTACCTGTCAAACAGAGTGTGTAAAGCATTACATATATTGTAACATTAGAGTAGGTGATCAAATAAAAACATCAAAGAGAAATTTAATTGCTGCTGGTCGTGACCCTTCCTTGCATATGTACTCTCTAGTAATGAGGCAGATTTTTCAATATTGTAATAGAATCGGAGACATGTGTGGAACTTCATTTGAATACTGTATATGTGAGTGAAAGAAGAATTCCGAGTCAAAAGTACACGTCGCTCATTTTAAGCTATATTTAAGTACACCGGTATGACAAGCACTTGCTTCATTGCGATGATTTCTACATGGAAGTCAATTTAGCAACCTTTATATCTTTGTTGATTTAGACTGCATTCCAGATATATTACTCTGCTCCCTGTATTGACCACCGTGGACCACCGTTGATTGAATGAAAGAGTACATGGTAATATATTCAACAGAATATTTTGTTGACATTTTATCGACTTTGTGTTCGGTTATGTGTTGACATTGTGTCTATGATCAATGCAATTTTATTTACAAAAAGACAGACGCATTGACTACTTGGTAACCTAACAACTAGATGGCGTTAACAAGTTAACATAGAATATATACATATACATTTACATTGCATTTTCTACTTAATTCTAAACCAAAATCTTCTTGCACAATTATTTAGACTGTTTTGTGTAGCAACGATAACTCATATTCTACATGTAGGTTAGTGAACACCTCTCTTATGTTATATTTCTATGAGAAACTAATGTAGGCATAGCCTGTTGCCCAATCGTTTTGATATCTCCATTTGTTTTACTGAAATGAAATAGTTCTTTAACAATTGAAAGTAGCTCTGATATGTTTAATCACATATATATGTGTCAACAAAACATGCAGACGCTTTAAAGCTGACCGTATGGGGTGACTCTTTATGTAGAAACGTTTTGTAACTTAAGTCGCTCAGTGTCAAAACAAGAGATTATTATTTTTGTTCCCTACTAGACATCATCTATAGTCCTATTTGAGTTTTCGTCAGGTGGTTCTGCGTGGGGTTCAATCACAGCATTATCATGGTTTTGTCCGAATCCCTCGTGCGTCTCTATCGTAAATGAGAAGCTTTTTAATCCTGAACCATGTAGGTATTCTACCTGATGTTTATCCGAATGTCGTTCGTTATTCTCGGTCTCAATATTGTTTCGTCTGCATGCCTGGCGGATACAGATAGCTAACGAGTTGCTCTGTCTGTGGGGCTAGTCCACACAAAACGCTCGCTAGTCACACACGTACCGGATCCTGACCATCTTATCTTTCTCGGCTTACTTTCCCTGGTAATTAGAAGCAATGTAAAGTTAAGCAGAGAACGACAAAGTCATGTATATTTTTGCAGATACAAACGTATCCTTAATTCACAAAGGTAATTGTAGGAAATACGGCGCCGAAACTTCCATCAGCGTTGTCAAAAGGTTAATTCGTATGTCGTTGTGCAGATTCAACAAATGTTTCTTCCGTAATCAAGGAGAAGCAGGCCTTGAAATTGTTGAAAAACGACAAATCATCATGCAAAAGGTGAGAACCAGGGAGAAGTTATTACAAGCTAGGTGATAATTACGACGTTCCAGCATCATTAATGTAACGTCTTCCTCCGCTTTATCAATACGCATGTTGCATGAGAGAAACACTCTAAATTGATAACTATCTCACTTAATATGGTGGTAATATCATGCTCAGTGGCATGCCGTCTGGAGAGGGATGTTTATATAGGTGTAGACAAGAGATGCCTTACAAAGCGTGGCTGAGGAGGGGCTAATATGATGACGAAATATAACGGTCTTTTTACCGTTTTGATGCAATTAATCGCTTACATGCTCCCTATTTAGGCTAGGAGCTGCTCCATGTAATGGTTATTTCTGTGGCATCCATTACACCAGCATTGAGGCGTGGTGGTCATTGAAACAGGCCGACACATCCCACTAGGGACTATTGTCCCGGGGCCACACCTGACTGCACTACACTTCTCCATATCTCCTCTAAATAGACTTGTTACTATACATTTTATGCAACAGGATTATAAATTGAAATATGGTTTTATTCAGTACTTGTTAGCTTTACTGCAGATTCAATCTAAGGATCTGAAATGGTCCATAAATTTCTTTGGAAAGAGACATTTGATAAAGCTAGCTTAGATGACGGAGATTTCTTAATCAGTCGGATCCCTGATCCACGACAGGGCTCGTGAAAACACCATGATCGTATCTACAAAGTTAGTAATTGATTTGCAAGTGAAGCAAAGGATAAAATGATTGTAAACAGAAAGTTGAAAATAATTCTCGCTTCGCTAATTCTTTCGTAACGTTGAAATATAGCAAATTTAATCATTACCTATGATCTCGAGTGACCGCTCTGATGAAATCAAAAGCAAAACATCTCGGCAATTACCCTACAAGATACAAAATGAAAAATATTGTAGTCATAACCGTCTTTAATTGATTGCATTTGTTGAGACTGCTGATTTCAGCTACTTATACTTCGAGAAAATAAAGTGTATTATAGCATGGGAATGACAGAAGAGTATGGTTCAGAAAATTTACCGCATTGGAAGATCACACTTCAAAAATATGGCACCATCGCTCAATACTGAAACTTAAATTGTGGTTCAATTATGTAGATTTTAACATGAGCTTGATGTATTCAAACATAAATCAAAATGATTTTAACAAGAACAAGGAACTATATTCAAAGTGTAAAATACATAAAAAAAAATATTTGAAGAAGGAATGGGATATTAATGCCCCAAAGAAAAACATCAGAGAAGTAAAACATATGATTTTAACCCAATAAACTTATCAAAACTTTCAGAACTTATTCTGAGAGCCAATGCTAAGCTATTCCTCACATTAACCCATTAACATTGACACAATGTTATGATAAATATAAATATATCGAATATTTCATTTTTATAACCTTTTCATTTTAATAGCTGGTCACTTAAAAATACAGAGGAGCGTTTCAGGGAAATGTATCATTTTGGTTGTTATTTACAGCACACCTGTGAAGTGGGGTGATGATTAAAAACACGATAAGGAATTCCCCCTTTTTGATAGCTAATGACAGATTCCAGTCCTGCATCAACCTCCACTTTTCTGGAGTCGACAAAGCTTTCATCTTGACAACATTTTCATATATATTGTATTTCTAATAGCTTTGAAGTAAAATACTCACACTACAATTTTTTATGGAAGCAATAAAGATGAATATTTTGCTAACTTAATTATGCTGAATCATTCGTAGTTTACATTATATTTTATGAAAAAGAGAAAGTCAGTTTAAACGTTCCAGCAAAACCGCGACATAATGAAATAGTTGAACACCAGTGTAGATGTCGCTGATAAGCGGGGGGTGGCTCTATACACGAACAGCAGGCAGTCATAAGAAATAGCCACTCAGGTGTGAACTAGGATCACACTATTTTAATAGCATATGCGGTTGGGAAAACCTGGGCGCCAGTGTTTCTCTTTAAAATTTGTATTAATTAATAAACATATAAAGCAATTGTAGAGGGGGATTTGTATTGTGCTGGTACTTAATTGAGCGAATTTCAACAGCACTTGTTCACTTGACTGGCAATGAAAGCCGTATTATAAATCGGACTTGTTGGGATTATATTGTACAATATATATCCATTTATGTCACCCCTAGTAGCTTCTCAGGAACATCATCTCACCCGCTAGAAATGTGATTGATTTCACCACAGGTAGTGGACATATTCTCACCTGTAATTCTCTGGCACTGGTAGATCTACATCGCGATAATGAACAAGTCTAAACCATTATCGAAAACATCCAAACGTCAGGAAATAGACTATGGTGCCCCGTGGTGGCCAGCGCTCACCAGTCACATTCAGTTGTAAGATACACGTTAACTGCAAAAAAACGCACCCTCGTGAACGCAAACACATTTTAATGTCTATATATAAATATTCAGGAAAAATATCTAAATAACCAAATAATTGAATTATAGTTTTAACACCAGTATGACTGTTGTAAAGTATGACTGTTGTACACATGTAGTTTTGGTACTTTGTAAATTATTTCTATTGTACGTATCTAGTTTTGGTACTTTGTAAATCATTACTATTGTACACATCTAGTTTTGGTACTTTGTAAAATATTACTATTTTACACATTAAGTTTTGGTCATGATTACAAAGTACCAAAACTAGATATGTACAATAGTAATGATTTACAAAATACCAAAACTACATGTGTACAATAGTAATAATTTACAATAGTAATGATTTACAAAGGACCAAAACTAGATGTGTACAATAGTAATAATTTACAATAGTAATGATTTTCAAAGTGCCAAAACTAGATGTGTTGTTCCCATTTATTTTTAGTACTTTTTTGTCTTGTATTTGATTATTTTCATTAGTGTCTTCTTCGATAAAACGTGTTGCTTCCCTTGTGAGAGAATAGTGGCTAACGAATTTATATATCTTCTTTTATAATATATTAGACTATATCAGATATTAAAATACACATATTCAAAATGTTGTAAAATTACAAACTATTGAAATTAGTCAAATGACATACTGTAAAGTAACTATTCTTTATAGACGATTGTAATATTTGTATCTTGGAAACTGTTTTTTTTTGTGAAAACAAATAATGAGATATTTATAGTAAAAATCCGCATGGTATTATTTCTTTTAAGTAAATATTCGCTACCTCATCCTTGGTTTCTTATCTTATGGCTTATCAGAGCCGATTTAAATATTTTAAATGACTGTAATAAATTTAATAATGTTATGGAATTTAAAATTAAATGGGCCCCCACCATCAATATTGACAAAGCGAGATTTAGTTTAGATCTTAAAATGAAGAATAAAATCTGCATTAAAAAAATGCTACGTTTTCATACACGATAAAATTGTCATTTAAAAATATTGATAATACGTTTTAGTGCGATTGTATTATAAATAGAACACTTATTTCGTGTACTATGTTGTTATCATGTCGCAAGTTACACACACGATTTGCAAGTTAAAGTCACATTTGTTTAAAATAAGATTTTGTTATTTGATTTCGACTCTGTGTTGAAACATGTTTCTTTCGTAGCAAATAAATGAGGTTAAATTCAACACCTGATATTTTGTATGCATTTTTAAATGCATCCCTATCCGTTTTTTATGTTATGTTTTAGAAAACGAATCATATGTGGGAAACATATTATTCTTTAATATACCATTCTATAAAACAGGCATCAACTTATCATAATGCATGCAAGTTAAGCAAGGGTTAAACTTGACACTTCAAGATTTATTTAGGAAAAAACCTCTACACTTCCAATGACACTTAAGGATAATATACATATAATTTCTTCGTATCATATACCTATGCATTGTTAAATAATTTATGCAATATGTATTAAGTATTGCAAGTCATCATTTAGTAAAGTGCAGATATCTCTTATTCAACAACCGTTAAAATCTTGAATGTTCCCGATGTCGTATTATGGTTTTTTGTCGTTTCTTTCGTTCCCGATGTCGTATTATAGTTTTTTGGCGTTTCTTTCGTTCCCGATGTCGTATTATAGTTTTTTGGCGTTTCTTTCGTTACCGATGTCGTATTATGGTTTTTTGGCGTTTCTTTCGTTCCCGATGTCGTATTATGGTTTTTTGTCGTGTCTTTCGTTCCCGATGTCGTGTTATACTTTTTTGGCATTTCTTTGTTTACTGTTGTTTTGTGTCGACTTTGACATCCAATTTTGTCCTTGTGTGTTGTTGATTATTTGTTGCTAGTACAAAGTTTGATTTAAGTTTCGTGGTTGTTATACTGACAGAAGTAAGGGAAATATACACTTTAATACTACAGATGTTAAGAAGTTATACATGTATTAGAATAAATGAAATTAATAATGAACATTAAATAAATTATAAAAATACGTAAATGCTCTTTGCACTTTATGCTAGGGCATTAATACAAAATTAAACAAATTCTTGCTCGTCAAATACATTTATTTATTATATGATAACAATATACCAAAATTAGCATAAGTGGAACAATCCATATCATCGATGGTATCCATGTTGTTTTACCATTAATTTTGGTTTCGCATTGCTGCTGCTTTTGTCACACTCATCTGTAACCTGCTTATTGACATTTTTTGGAATTAATGAGGAAACACAAAGGAAATGTTTGGTATTCATAAATTCAAATATATCTATTCAAATAGTTCCTTAAAGTCATATAAAGTTTTATTGTGAAAAGATAAAAATATATCTCTCAATTTTATTCTGGACAGAATACTGTAGACGAATCAGAACACGACGTAGACGCTTTTGGCAATAAACGACAGCACAAAAAAAACTATCAAAGGAACCCTGGTTTAACATATTTCAGATTAACTTATTAAGATACATCGTGTGTAGATGAGTTATCTCAAGCATAATGGAGGTTGAAAAAAGACGTTCAAAAAGTGAATACGCACATACAGATAGAGACCCTGAGTGGTAACTCGTTAAAACTCTCCGTACCAGTTTCAAATAAACCTACAATGATAATCTATTGATCAATCAAGCAGAGCGTCATTAATTGTGATACAAACATGAATCCGGGGACTTATTTTTGTTTTTGTGACCAGTTTTAGATCCTTTTTATATATGGATATGTTTATATATATATGATGTTTCCGTTTAATTGATCTTTCACCATATTACAAGTGATTTGTTAAGACTTAATCTTGCGCATTACCATAATATCTACATCACCAACCAAGCTCTATAATTCAAATATATTTTCGTACTCCTACAGTTTGTTACTTACTGGTAAATTGTGGGGTGGCTTTGTCCACCTTTAAGTCGTGCCGACAACCATTCTCATTCAATTGGAAACAGAATTCGATTGTAAATCCAACAACCATGGTTATAATGTTTGGACAATTTTCAGCTTTTTTTCTTAAGTATATCAACATTGAAGGAGTATTCATTAAAAATAGCAATCGGCTGCCAGCCTGACGAAGTGATATGTTTAAACACCAGCGTTAGAATTTTGTAGTAACTATTTGATCATTATTCGTTGTCTTTGTATTTTTGTATTGTTGTTTATAGTTTGTGTCTTACACATAAAGCAGCAGCTTTCCTCGAAAAATTGGTAGTTTTATCCTGATACGCTGTCGCTATTACCTCCAGGCTGAACTATCGATTTACTTAATACGCATCCAATGAACACTCGTCTGTAAGGACTAGTACCTTTACTTGACCACACTGTCAATTCTAACCAAGATTTCACTGAAGTCCCGTATTTAAACATTTATATATTTTTTAATTTATTTGTTGACAATGAATGTATTAAATATTTAATCTACATTGAATAATGTATTTTGTATGTAAAATATGTCTATTTTTACTGGACAACACGACTTTTAATGTTCCTATCATGATACAGAGTGACTGAAATCATGTTTAATTACAGGTACACAACCAGCTATAAAAACTTAACATTAAGACCAACTGGTTGTGTGTGCGATTATAATCATTTTTTAGAGTATGTTATATATTTCTTACCGTTCACGCAAAGACGTGATAAGTGGCTCTATTTGGTATTATGAAAATGGGGATACCGTATTCAAAACGTATGCTCAGCATGCTATGTAATGATACAGTATGAAGATGATGATTTAATACATCGCTGAGCACATTTTATCAAATGGTTTTACAGCTAACCGAATCCAAACTTTACAATACGCGTTTTACAAAAAATATTCTATATATAATATAAGCGTCAGAAACTATCAATTTCAAAGTATTCCCATCATTTCGCTGTAATAGAGATATGTGTAAATGCAAATTAAAGACAATTTGTTCACAATTTTGAATGCTAAAAATACCCTTTAATTATTAAACAAATATATTTCAATGTTCCTTTCACCTCGAATATATTAATATTTGCTACTATTAAGATTGAAAATTCATAATTTGTTGATTAACTACGTTCACAATAATAACATGAAATATTTTTGAATTTATATAAATGAATTTATAGCATTCTGAAAGATTCATTTGATCAACAACTGGGACAAAGGAAATTTGAACCGATGCATATTATAAATGTTCGTACTTTATATTGACTCGGTACTTTTTATTGAGTCAGTCATTTATTTCACCGAGTAGAAATAGAAAATAGAGATAGAAAAATTTAACAATTTTTATAATAATGAAAACTGCCATTGTCACATCAATGTACCAACAGACTAGATTTATTTGTATATGTTAGCAATTTTAATCATGTCCAATATTCAAATAAGTTTTAATGCATTTTTCTATGTTAAAATATATATAACAAATTAATGTACAACTGTTTGATCATTCTATTTTTTTCTGTGAGTTATGGGGTAACGTAAGAAGAATACACTAATTAGTGAGGTCATGTTTCAACATTAGCTCGTATGTTTTAGTTTTCCAAGTCTCGAATTATTGTTACAGAAAAATACAGTTCATTAAAAATATTAAAGAAGATACTGAGTAACTTAATTACTACTGTAAGTACTCATTCGTCTTATAGGGTTGAATACGTTTGGTCTGTATTCGAATATAAATCATTCATATTTTAATAATCCCAAATATATTAAGTTTCATTTTAATACAATTGCATATATCTATTAAAAGATACTGCCAAAATATTTCACCCGACGTTGTTTGAAATTCTTATACTTGAAGTGAAACAAACAGTTGAAGCTGCGAGTGATTTGTCCCAGGACATCTCATTTTGGACCAAAAAGTGGCGAAAAATCGAACCGTATTTGTTTAGTTTGGTAATCCAGTGATAGCCGAATCAATAATAATACAGACAACACAAGCTCACCTGATATAGCGTCAATTCCTTTACAGCTTTACGATGGCTTCTCGTCAAGTTTGATTGGTCGGTTTCTGCTATCTTCAGTTTATCATTCCTCGCTTCGTCTTTATTATGTGTGTATATGTAATTATTGTTTTATCAGCTGACTAGTGCTATATACGTAATAACTGTCATATACAGAAAATACAGTCTGTAGAAATATATATCCTTTATTTTATATACGTATATACGTAACGTGATGCTGTTTGAGTAACTTACTATATTGTTATAAATGCTTATCACCGTTATATAATTTGATAACATGTACTGTCATATAAATTAATTACATCTATATAAATTATCGTTTACTGTTGTAGTGTTGAATGACAGCTATATGACTTAATGACTCATATATTACTTATCTATTGTTATATAAGCATAAGTTGCCAATACAGTATGGTATCATTGTCTGTTTTGCTTTACGATTTATTGCTCTTGAATTGTTCAAAAGAAAGTGTATCTCAAAGATGATCTGAATTTTTCCTAACGGTCGGTGTACGTGGAAAGCACTACAATGTCAGTGAATCAGGAAAACACCACTCCATTTAAACGGTCGGTGAATCAGGAAAGCACCACAGCGTCTACAGTGTCAGTGAATCAGGAAGACACCACTCCATTTAAACGGTCGGTGAATCAGGAAGACACCACTCCATTTAAACGGTCGTTGAATCAGGAAAACATCACTGCGTCTACAATGTCAGTGAATCGAGAAGACGCCACTCCATTTAAACGGTCGTTGAATCAGGAAAACACCACTGCGTCTACAAGGTCAGTGGATCAGGAAGACACCACTCCATTTAAACGGTCGGTGAATCAGGAAAGCACCACTGCGTCTACAATGTCGGTGAATCAGGAAAGCACTACCCCATTTTCATTTTCAGTGAATCAGGAAGACACCACTCAATATACACTGTCGCCGAATCGATTATTTTTGTTAATTCTTTATATTTGAAATGAAAGCAACTGAGATGTTCTTCGAAAAACAACTAACGTCTTTATAAGTCGACAACATCTATCAATTTATCATTTAATATTTTTAGGATTTGTTTGTACTTGCTCTAATGTTCCTAACTGTCCAGCAGAGTCAACCACCTAATTATGAAATTGTTCACATGAAATTTACTCGAGGAAAATTTAAAATGTGTCCATTTAAAAAACAACTAATTACGGTAAAATACAATTGTCAACAGCTTATTAAGATGAAAAATTAAGAAATAATATTGACACAAAGACTACCCATCTTTCTCGTTTTATGTGATTTACTGGTTGTCTTCTAGTTAGAAATGTTCGTTCTTAATATGATTTTCCGTCTTAATGATAGGAATGTACATACAGGAGAAATAATGTGTTTAACAGTGCTATACAGTGCTCCTCTCTTATCGTGTCTTCTGTTGATTTTTGAATTTTACATCAATCGCTGGAGAATATTATATCACGATACTATCAGAAGCATGCTAAAATGTATATCCAACAGAGGGGGCCTTAACGTACCTCACATGAACTGCACGATGTTTCCAATAATACAAGTGATTTGGTTAATTGATGTAGTCTAACTGCAAAATTCTAAAAAGTAATGTTAAAACTGAAGAACTTATCAAAACAATGCAATGTTATAAATACTGGAATGTTTATCAGAATTTAAGGTTTAATTTGTATCCATGTAACTCATTATATTCATGATGTTAAGATGTGTTTCATAGATCTCAGCGATTCTGTGCAACATTCAAGATGAAAAGCCCTCGTTTCTTTTTTTCCCTATTGTAAGGAACTTTTGCTGTGCAAGTGTATCCACAAAACAAAGTGATTCCATAACAACACCCTCGATTCCATAACAACACCCTCGATTCCATAACCACACCCTCGATTCCATAACAACACACTCGATTCCATAACCACACCCTCGATTCCATAACAACACCCTCGATTCCATAACAACACCCTCGATTCCATAACAACATCCTCGATTCCATAACAACACCCTCGATTCCATAACCACACCCTCGATTCCATTACAACACCCTCGATTCAATAACAACACTCTCGATTCAATAACAACACCCTCGATTCAATATGGCTCCAAGGATTCCGTTTTCTTATCATATCCTTATATGAAACATGACATAATTGACGATCACACCTATTTTTTGCTTGAGATATTTTCCAAGATACGGTTTACACTCGCTGTTGTACGGGAAGAGCTGTTATATAAGAAGTCAAAACTAACAACTCAGCTTTCTAATTGGGAGTGCAAAGGTGGTTTGATACTCAATAACACATATTTTGACTCAAAATTTACCAAACACTAAAAAAACTTCCTTTTATAGTTACAACGACACCAATTAATTAAACGTGTTAGAAATTTGATAACTTTCTGTATTGAATTTCATTTCGTGTTTAAGAGTATGATTTGGTGGAATAGCATCTTTCCATCAGAAAAGTGTTTTGAAATGATTGTTTAAAGGGACACTTTGTATTGATCAATAAGATATTTCTCAGCTTAGTTTAAACTTTGTTGATTCTCCTTCTGTCCTGCTTCATGAACTTGACATAGAAATACCGGTTGAGTTCGTTAACACCAAATGTACGGCTTTGTTCCATCATTTAGATGAACGAAGGATAGTGACAGTGACACACCTCTCCGGGTAGTACACAATCGGCATGTAACATGCAGCTGTATATTAGTTCACAACACTGGCATAATGTTCAAAGTTTGATAATTTTAGCTAGGTATTTCCGAAAAGAAAATGATTCAGTGATGGCTAAATTTGTCAATACAGTGCCTATCAATATTTGAACACTTAGCCAATGAGTCGTAGATATCACAGTATTTATGTGACAAAATACTACAAATCACGGTTTGGTCATCAATAATGATTTTAAGTCATTAAACATACAATTAAAACAATTAAGGGACAAACAAGTCACAGCTGAAACTCCACCTTAGTAAAGGTAACAAAAGTTTATTGGCAAACACTGAAGGATGTCAAAAAATGGTGTGTATCTATGTATGAATATAATTATGTATGTGATAAAATGTATCGCATGAACGACCGATAAATGAAAATATGCTTACATGTTTCACTGATGCAACATTATGATACATTTCACGGAGATTCATCCCTCGTATTCTATTGCATCCATTAAAAATATTGAAGAGGGTTTTTGCTCAGAACAATGCAGTAAGCATATACCCTGAATTATATATTTACAATAAAATACACTTTATATAGAAAGCTAGCACTTTACCATATACAATAATGTCTATTAGTGCTACATTAGGGATTTCTAAAAACTAGGTTAGTCACAATTTCATAAAAACGTATAACATGGACACCATGTCTCCAATAAGAACACAACAATGAGCATATATATGTACCGCCATGACATCATCTGGCAAGACAAAAAGAATCACGTGACTACCACAAGTCACGTGACATGGATTTTCAATTTTCAATTCATTGAGTAGACAAATGGAAACTGTCAGTAATATCTGTACTGAAAATTGCAATGGAAGATAAAATCCCTGGCAAAAACGAGGGAAAGCTACATTTGCAGATGATAATTAAATGTTTTCCAAAAATGAAATAATGAAATATTTGAGCAAATTCTCATAACATTGGCAAGAAAACCTACACTCTGGTGGAAAATTAACAAAAGAGTCATACGGAAATTAGAGAAATTGTAATATATGAAAGAAACAGAGATTACAATACAAGGCTTTACTCAATGGCCACTAAAAGTAATCGATAAAAAAAACAAAGAAATATGTTTCCAGAGAGTTAAAGCTAAACAAAGACTATAGGTTTACGTTTACATACACCCGTATTTAGTAGTCGTCTTTAGTGGAGGCTTATTGGCTTGGTGACTTTGTTCTAATGTCATATTGTTTATGTCAAAATAAATTCAGCGGGAAAATCATTATGATGTCACATTGACAACAAAATCAGGTTACATGAATTGATTGCTTCAAAAAGACCGTGGAAATTGGATAAAAATGATAAAGTTGTATATGGCACAGCAATGGTGGGAGTCCATCGTCAACTGTCATGATAACACAATAGCGTGACGTAGACAGAACTAGATTGTAGACGAAGTAGCATTATATATTGATCAACTCCGCCGCTATTATGCTCTGAGATGTGAAACCATCCTCTCGACTCAAACAAAAAGTAGCTATAAAAAGATGATCTTATTAAAACAAATAACAAAAATATCATAGAACCTATCCGCGTGTGAAAAGTTCAATTTAAAAATCTGGCTGTAATAAGCACATGAGCTTTTTGTTCACTTTATATGTATTGTCATGAAAAACGTTTATTAACAATCAAAATTGATGTTAACATTGTAAAAGTCAGCATATAAAGCAGACGCACCTCGTATAGTAAATTCTTTGTCTATTCTGAAAAAAACCACAATATGATTATGCTGAACCTATGAGGAGTATGTTCTCGGTCTCTGTTAGGTCACTGGACAGTACATGTTGTCGCTACCATACAGAAATATATATCTATTATATAATATCTTTATTCGAATTAAATACATTCTATCCGGCATTTATTCTCATCACAAATAGCACGACACATAAGAACAAAACTCTCGTATCACCCTTACAATACACGATCAAGCGCTCACATGAAAACAAATAAGTAAGAGTAAATACATTGGTACATGGCTGGTTTGTTTCAACCAGTGCTGGAATCGTACTATTTACACATTCCAGTTATCATGGGCATGACACCAGAGAGTAAGTCTTGTTTTATTTTGCATAAAAACTAAAATAAACGGGGCTGAGGTATGCATGTTTCCTAAGAGTTAACCATGCGTCTGTCCACATAACACGTGTAATCACACGCATTTATAACACATGTGTACCCATACGACAGATTTGTCATTAGACATCACGATGTTCGTTACACATAGGAAGAGATCACATGATTCGCTCCACGTTTTTTCATTCGTCATCAACATACGCCATCGTTTCACCGCCATTCAGGGAAACGTTCACATGGAAATGTTTTAGTGGATATATCACATCTCGTCACCATAGCTGATCTGTGCGTGTGTGAGTGTAGCCTACGTCTTGGAGGGACTGGCTGCCGCCGCCGTAACCACTGTGGTATTGGACTCGGGCCGCCCTCCTGGTACTCCAGGTGGATAGTAGTACGCGGGAGTATCTAAACATCAAAACAAACCAATGCAATAAAACTCAAAATAGTAAGTATCGAAAGCTAGACTACAGTGTCTAATATTCGACATGCGTCCAAATGCTGAACAAATTTTAGCACAAATCACATAAACTAGATCGCGCTGTGTGAATTGACCGTTGCTGATTCTCAATTGAATTAGTCATCATTGACCTGCATTATAAATGTAATATTTATTACCTGGCAATATTAAGTTTTTCATATAAAAAATATAACAAAACAACTATAAAACTATTAGATTTTGTGTAAGAAAAAAATAATATTTGTAAATATTTTCTTTGAAGCTTTGTTCTAGAAATTGGAACAAACATAAGACAAAGAAATGAAAAAAAAATTCTTACTGAGGATTCCTCCGGGTCCGTATCTCATTGCCCATGCCGGGTCCGTTGTGTAGTGTGTTCCTACTGCATTGTATTGTGTGTACGGCACGGCCGTGTTATAATAATCCCCGCCTGTAAACATCAAAAACAACAATGAAATATAATTACATGTCATCCGGCTAAAAAAGTAAATTGCAAAATATTTATAAAAAAAGTTTTTCATAACATAAGGAGAAAATATAATTCAAATGTTCTCAAATGTAATTTCAAAATAAAATTAACAAATAAAAATTATAAATTTCGAAATAAAGAAAAAAAAGTAAAAACATCACTGGTTTTAGTAATGAGAATGGAATGCGAGTATAAATGTGATAACAAAAGTCAGTCATTGATTGATCGCGTCAGACAAACAAGGAAAATAAGTACAAGCAACTGAAAACGGCATATATTAAATGGGGATGATATGACTTGTATGTTATCTTTTCTTGTGTTTACTCTCAACTATTTACCTATGTTTACATGATGTGTGTTTACCACCGCCATACCGATTGACAAACATCTTCATAATGTTATTGTGTGATTTATACAACCTAGCACGCGATGTTTCCTAAGACGGCGAACCAACTGTTCCTTGTAACGACTAAAAATACCTGTTATTTTAACATTTTTGTTAAAAATGAACCTTTAACCGTCTCAAATAACTCCAAAGTATTGATACCGCTCTGTAATACCGAGATGGCACTAAGCCAGATTGATGGGCTCGATAGCAAGGCTTTGTAGCATTTCAATAGGTGTTTATGTGTTTTTCTCTGATTTAATTGTTATATACCAATAGAGAGGTAAAGAGCTTGAAAATCATCATATTACCATGCTAACAAAGCACCGAATAGACTAAGCATCACAGTTCGTTAGCGAGAGTGAATCTGAAGATATACGATTTCGCTAAATCTCAGTATGTCATTTACTGTTTTTAAGAGCCAGGATATGATATATATATCTATCTATCTTTGTATTTAGTGTTCACCACGTTGGGACAGGAATGCTGGTTGCTTTGTTATTTCAATGTACTAAAAGCAAGTAACACTCTGCAAAACACTACATTTACTACATCATAAAATTACTCTACTCTATTTTAATAAAAGACTACAACTGAAAATCTGCAGCTTGTAAATAGGACAATCTAAAGCTAATCTCTAAAACATTCAAAATTATTGTTACCAAGGTAACGTATAAAATCGGGCATGCTGATCTTAAATGATAAAGGGTATGTCACGGCTTCGTCCTGTCATCAACAACATTATTAATCTGTTAATACACTATATCACGTATTCAATAAAAATATTTTTGTCGTATTATATAATGTAACATGGCCATGGGAAATAAGAGCTGGATTTAACTGTTGGAGGCATTTGAAATTTTATCGAAGTGCATATGTTTTTTTAACACAAAATGTGAGTTATAAGGGTTCGATTAAAGAACCGGCACATATTGGTAGTGACGGCGGGTGAAAGCGAGTGGAGTCTCTGCATTGGCTTACAAATGAAGCAATTAAACTCTAACAATTACTGATCAAAGATTACCGATACTCTGATCCGTTACTCTATTAAAACTCCTCCGAGGCCAATTATTCAGGGGACCTTTCAGACAAGATAGATTAAATTGAATATGGGAATAAGAGATCTGATTTCGATATCAACACAGTGGGCACGGCGCTGGATGCTGTATCCCGTGTTATCCGATTCCCGGGAGGGGGACTTTTAGCAGATATATGGGGATTGTTCGCCCGACAACATATTGCAACTGTAATGTTTTGTTTGCGGAACAATATTGATTGTTTCTTCGGCACAATTATCACCAGACATGTTTCATCTTCGGGTTCATATTTCTGTCATTTCTATCACAGAATAATGATTTTATCAGACAAATAAAACATTATGAATCTGTTAATTTGCCCAGTCCGTCCGCCGCGAAACCTCGATCGTACTTGCTAAAGATAATGCCAGCCTACCCTACACAGTCGAGGCTATAATACATTTTGATGATACTCCCAATTTGTTATCTACCTGTGGTTAGATTCTAACCGATCTCATTATCCCTCGGACGCTTTATCGTCCAACTTTCACTTCCCCGTCAGGTTGGCATTTTATTCTCCTATTTTTCCGTATCTTTATGTTTTATACAGCCAACGTGTCATTATTCTTATCTCCATAAAATACACGACTTATAAAATAAACAGAAATATCACGGCTGTATCTCCATTAAGGGAACAACAGATTAGCACCGCGTACAATTAATCGTGTTCTTTGTCAAAAGAAAACATCACTGATATGCAGGGGACTTTATTAATTATGCGATATCTTTATTTTTTTACTTACACTTACTTTCAATGGAAAATAAACTGTTTAGGAATTAAAAAGTACTTGCATAATCTTAAGTTGGTATAAAAAAGGAAATGTTTCTCGAATTACTTAAAAATATAAGTGCTCAGTTCTCTTTTAAAAATATTATGAAAATTGTGGAATTTAATTGGTCTATGTGTCATCATTATTCATGATGGAATTTAATGCATGAGAAAATGTCATTTTAAATGATATTGGAAAGCTTCATTTTAAATTAATATCAAAAATCTACCGAAATGATTTTGTATTCAATTGATTCGCTTTTGGAATCTCTCATGTCAAATGCACACGCAAAAACATTGCTTTGAAACTGTTTCATGCAAACTAGAATCTGTATCAGCTGTGCACATCGCTTGTCCTGGGAGACAGGCGAGGCCCGCTCTAAGTTGATCGTTTGCTACTCCTAGTGCCATTGTTTAGTAATGTTATTAACCCATCTCCATCATTACACTACCAGTGACAAATGCACTCTCGAGGCCATTAGCGGGATATGGGAGTCTTACTTCTATTAAGTGTATTGTTATGGAAAATCGACTGTGAACATCACTTTCATGTTCCAATCACTGTTGTCGTTTTATTCCAATATTAATACCCGGGTAATTTAGCTGATGAATTGTAGCAAAAACAAGCTAAATGTTAACAAGTTTGCGTGTCAAGAAAATCGCTATTGGCGGGCCCCAATTACTTCTCATCATAGTACATGTCCTATGTATACAATGCTAGCAAATACACATGGATTTACGGATTCCTTTACGCTTACTCTCTACTAATCAATCAGTTCAATAAGGACATTTTGTAATTAATATATCCTTCAAATTTATACTTCCTATATAATTATATGTACTGTCAAAATTAATAATTCAGCCAAAAGTTATATTCGTTTCTTTCTGTTCAATTTAATAAATGTAAAACATATCTTTATGTTATATAAAATTATCATATAATATGTTTGAAGAGTCGTTTTGAGTAAGAAAATGACTGTTCGAAGCATGCCATATAAACCGAAATAAAATAAATAAATGATGGAGAACAAAACAGATGTGTATATAATCCAATTATCTCAGAAGGGTAATATATTTTCTAGAAATGTTACTTCAAGCAAAAAACTTGCCCCATAATGTATCGATAAATGTCAATTATTTACTCATAAATTTCATTTAATATACCCAAATAGCGATACAAATAAACATTGCAATGGGCTATTGAGACCCGCACTCCAGGTCGACCTCGCTCTGACGGTAAGTGGTTCTGTAAAATTACGAAATATTGATGACAGGCGCAGTGAAACGAAACGCGTGGCTATAATAAGACAGCCATAAGACGATGGCCCTTTTTGTCTTGTGTTGGTTCCATAGCAAGAACATCATCAGCGACTTTAATTGTTTAATCTGTTCCGGGATGAACAGACCATGCGTACAGTTCCACAACATCGGTATGATTGATGAAAGAATTTCTTATTCCGTTTGAAAGGACTGAGTTGACAATACAACCAAATTATAAGCCCACTGAACATGTCTTGGAACCACTGAATTGGAAAATATAATTTTGTCCGCGTACATAAAGAGAAATTAAATTTTCCTCGAATAGCAAGCATCGTTCTTTCTTAATGATCCGAAATATAATGGGATGCCACTATAGACACTTAATTGTATCCTTCGGAAATTGCACCAAGAACAGTTGTTAGAACAAATTTATAGAACACCAAGTAAACAATGAAGCAAATAGGAAGGATTTTATCAACATAATGAAATGAAAATGAAAAGCAAACTTTAAAACAAGGCGAAACTATATATTAATGGGTTTTTTTCCTCAAATTAATGCGTTTCTGTATCAAGGCTGAAAGTAGCAGTAAGAAATCTTATGCAGCAAGAAAAAAAACTACATAAAAACCAACTAAAATTCATCTTTTTTGTTATAAATACTGTATGATTTAGCGAAATCATTTATATAGTAGAGATGGGAAGGAAAGTTGTTTTTGACAGGTATATGAGAGGATATGATAGGCATGGCCACAAACCTAACTCACTCAGTCCCTTATCACGAAATGCACGTGTCCACCATTCTTTTACGAACTCCCTAATCTACAATCTGACAGCAATAGGCGTCTAGTGTTCAGGAACACCAGTTTTCATTCGATTCAAATTTGTACATTTGTCACTATGGCAAAATAAATGGGAAATCTCGAAATACCACATGAATTTTTGTGATGTTTGCTTTCAGAAACCACGAAAAAATTAAACACTTTTTAAATCGACTTAATTCATTCTGAAACTAAACATAAAATTCTTTGTTAAAATTACATATATTTCCCATTTAAAAAAATACCTTTCCTTTTGCAAAACCAGCACCAGCGATATATTTCCTTTAATTTCGGATAGTTAAAACGAAGTTCACAACATTTGATATAACTTACTGGGCGCAGTGCCGGTTGTGTAATTGCCTCCCGATATTACAATAGGAGGTACGACCGTCCCCACCACTGGTTGACTTGGATATGTTGCATGCGTTGTAGAATTAAAACTGTTAGGTTGACCTAGACAAAAAGTAAAAGATCTTTAAAAACTCTCAAATATTAAACAAATGGCAAATTTCTAACAAGACATTCTGCATCTTTTTCAGACACTGGACGCCCTCTATCGACTCTCATAATAAACATAATGTCAACCAATTTTGTTTGAAGCCATGCTGGAATAATGCCGTCGTGTGCAAGAGGTCGCTACACGCACCTTAGGACACAAGATAAGCGAGTGAGGTTGTGAAGGCACCTTAGACTGGAGATAAGCGAGTGAGGTTGTGAAGAAGCGTAAGATGAGGGAGACATGCAGAATGTAATATTTGTTAATATAGAACATGCGGAGTAGGATAGTTGTAGCGTGCCCCAGTGATAACGATGTGATCGCTGGTAGAGGAAGCGGCTAAATTGACAGGATATTGGCTCGGGTCTCTAGAATCAGCCATCAAAGAACAGCAAGGAAATGAGCGGTGTGTCAGCATTTCGTTTCAATCAAATGTTCTTGGGGTTTTAACTCCATATCAAAACATGTCGTTAGCATTTCACACCATTTTGCACAATGTAGATAAGGAATCGGATCAAAACGAACGATATGTAGCATGGAAATTTGGAATAATGCTATAATTTTCCTAACAATACCTGCCCGAGTTGAATATTTCTTGTTTGATTCGCTAGAGCGCAAATTTACCACAGGTAAAGCGACACTGACAGAGTTTGAGTAGCGCTCGAAGTGAAACGAGCGTAGTTTATCAGGATTTAAATAACATTGTTCAACAAAAGGTTTTGGTCCAGATTTGCTCCACAATGAATAATGTTTCGTTGATACAAAAATGAGAAATAGTGATCTAATAAACGTCTGAAACTCTAAAAAATGTTGAAAGAATTTTACGATCACTAATAAGCTGTCACTGGGTGCTTCTGTGTATGTCTCGACACAGACTGAACAAAATATTAGGTTTCCAACTTTCCTCCGACAAAGACTACCATTAAATTGGACTAGTCTTAATTTATAGTACAGCACCTAACAATCGACAACCCCCTCGAACAGACTGTCCTGGGGAACAGGTCCGTCAATGTAACAATATACCGGCCTTCCCCTCTCTATTTGTGCACTTTTTAACCGGTTACAGCTATTCGCTGACAGAAAGTAATTAGAGAAGTGAATTCATAATCCTCATTGGCAGCCAACTATAACAAATTAGCACACACAGAGGAAGCTCTGTTCCATGTGCGTTTTATTGTGTTCGTGTCGGAGGAGTACAATATAATGCTATCTAATATAGATGATTATAACGTAATAGCGGATTAGGTATATTAACGTTTAAATAAATGTATGGCCGGTTAGCAATGGTGTCTATAAAATTATATATTGAGGATTATATATGTATATATATTTCTAAATATCAGTACCGACAAAGCTGAAATATCTGATATACTAAGGTTACAAAATAAAACTCAAACCAGCCAAAAACATAAATCGATCCCTACAAAATGTTTAAATTATGAAAAAAATGGAGTATAGGAAATACTGATAAAATTAAATGACGATGGACCTATCGTAAGTGATATTACATTCCTCGATGTAGAGCGAGCAAGAGGAGTGGCTACAACTAAAAACTAAAGCACACTAAAAGTATTAAATTTCTAAACATGAACTGAAATATTTTAATGCTACAAAAATTGGAAACTAAAACATCAAACTTTCATACACAACTGTAGTAGCTGTTATTCAATAGTGGAGTCTGTCAAAATGGACACTTTAGGATGAAATGAGTGTATGATAAGCGAAGCGTGATATAAGAAAGAGCTGCTGAACCCTCGGCAATACCCATATATAGTGACCAGTGGTTATTTTATTTATGCGAATCCCTCGGACAAAACCAGAATATCTTATCAATAGTCACTTGGTGAACTTCTCGCTTTTTTCCCATATTTTTTTAAAAATCAAATACTACTAAACGATTCGTTCATGGTCGACTGACAAATTATCTCTGACTTAAGACACATGAGCAATACAGCTCTGAGGGGTGTGTGTAAATACAGTATTAGGACCGTTTTATTGTTACAAATAACGTCCAGTGAAATATCGAGATGAGGACAGATGCTAGAAGTGGGTGCTGTTGTTAATTAGGGAATGACCGAGGGATAAGCAACTCAGCTACATCGGATTCAATGCAAAAATTGAAGACATGCTTACTTGTGAACTGCCCCGTAAATGACGGCAACGGAGTATGGTAGGGCTGAGTGAGGGTGGGCTGTACGGGTTTAAGCTCTGTCAGGTTGCTTCCACCTGCTTGGGAGGGGGTTCCAGGCTTAGGGGAGGGTGTTTTTGTATTATTATTGTTGTTTGTAGCTGTGATATTTGTAGTTATATTGTTGTTTGTAGTGTTTGTGTTATTATTGGAGGGAGTTGTATTGTTTCTGTTGCTTGCTGAAAAAGGGGAAACAAAATTCATGCTAGGTATTGCACAATGCACAACAATTACATGACATAACACATTCAAATGAATACATTTATGTATATATGGTCAACATAACTGATACAAAAGCAACATATTATTAAAACTGTAAACGCGGGACAGACATACTGTTACAGTTACTAGTTTAAAGACTACACACTTTTCGTTTGTGGCAATTTTTCTGTCATATTTTAATCAATTCTCGAAAACTATGGAAAAAAATCAAAACTACTGAAAAGCAATTAATAAATAGTCGTAAAACAAATGATACAGTTATATAATTTTCATAAAAGATGATATTAGTAATGATACCGTGAATTTTGTCCATATATTAACTTTAAATTTTCACAATGCTCAGTCTATCTATCAGACCTAATCCTTCTAAACATCAAATCATCAGAGAGCCTTTTGTTACTTTTCCCTAGTGTTAGCATGACTTCATTTACCGAATGTCCTTATCAAACATCTTACACAAACTACTATCAATAGTAGAGCCCGAATAAGGGACTTCCCCATTGTACGCTGAAGCAGATAATTCACAACAAATTCCGTGATTTGAACATCCGTCCCCTAAGGTTCCCCGGATAGTGAGACTATCGTGATTGCATTTTACGACGCAACGAGTTGTGTCAAATCTGAACAGATATCAAAATCAAAGAAGTTCTGGAAAACCTATTACCTCCACTTCAGTAGTCCATCAAAAACTTTATCATTAGCTTCAAGTCATGTCAGTTGTATCTGTGAAAAATTACCCAACACCCGTTCACAAAGTATCAGAGGAGGAAAAACAACTTATCTACCTAGCTGTTTAACATCGCTGTAGTGATTAATCATGATTAATGAAACAATGAGTGTAGTAACACAAATACCATACTTTGGAAAAAAGTATGAAAGGAAATCTGCATCTAGAATGAGTAAAATATCCGTATTCTGTTTTTAGATGTTTTTTTCTATAATTTAACACCCTGCAGCCTACTGTTTCGTCTTAAAGATAAAAGTATCCCGATAATATCTAGCACTGGCAGAGAAGAACAAGATGTTTCTTAGGAGGGAATGACGCTGCATACCTTCCGCAAATTCTCCCGGAGGAATGTGCTCGCTCGTAATTCGACCATCCGCTGTCACAGTAACTATGACTGGCCTCACAGACTGTGCATTAACGGTTATAGGCGTGGTAATGGGTTGACCTCAAAATCAAAATAAAAGCCACTCGTAAACTAAAATTGTCAAACATACTGTGTAGAAAATAATAATTCGCAAATATAAAGACATGGGGGTATGTATATAATACAGGATAGGGAGCAAATTTTTGCATTAATAAAATAAATTGTACTTTACAAAATTCTTATTTCGGTAAAATATCTACGAAAAGCAGGGACTGCAAATTAATACTGGACTGATATTTAAAATACCACAAGAACAAAAAAGTGCAAAAAATATACAAAGACTGCAAATAATACATAAAAAACCAACAAACACATGCAATTAAGTTAGTTTGGTGTCACACACACACACACACATACATATATATATGTATATACTTATGCAAACTAATTATATACCACTACAGAAAGTACACTTACCTATAGATGGAGTATAATTGGCCGTTGGGTTTTGAGATTCCGAGTTAGTCACAGCCCCTGCCATGGCGGTGGTGGGCATGGTATATTCCACTGTTTTAATCGCATTGGTTGACGTAGATGTGGTTAAGAACTGAGCATTATAAGTTGGGGGGTGACCCCCTGGGGTGTAGATTTGTGCCCCATTTGGTAAAATCACTGTTTGATGTTCTTGTGGTGCTCCATTTTCAGCGCGGGATAATTTTGGTGGACGGGCCGCATACCACATCTAAAAGTGAGGAGAAAATATTAAGAGTTTTCATAGTTTTCTTCCGAAACACTAAATCAAAATAGCAACAAATGATATGTGAAAATTCACACAATTCAAACGCAATGATTTTATGCAAGTACGAGGTACACAGATTGTTTTTGGGAAGATACAATGAAGTTGTACAAAGGCTGATATTGTCATATTTACCTAAACATTACCACTAATTCGGTATAAAAAACAACCACAATATTTATTTCTTCAGTAACAAAAAACCATAATAACATAATTGTAACATAATAAAAATGCTTTCAATTACAATAATAAATGACACAAATATTTCTAATTACAATAGAATATCACAATACTTACATCTACATTTGTAACGTTGTTGTTATTGCCTAATGGCTCTGTTTTTACTTCCGGTTCATGCCCGTTTGTAACTGAAAAACAAAGCGCACAACCGTATATATTATATCACACTTTTGAGATTAAATATTTATTTAATTGGACTACATTTTGTGTACATTGTCCTTTGAACTTAAAATATACCATGCATATGAAGTATTTTAAACAGGTTACCGACAGAACGTGTTACTTGCTTGCTTTTTAAATCGTCTTCATGATAAAATGTTGACCATCAAAATAGATTAAGTAATAACACTTGTGAAATGTGTGTTTCATATGTTCGAAATGGTATTTTGGTAAATTTATTTTGAATGCTTTGGCTCTTTGGCCATGGCCCAATCTAATGACTAAAGATACCAGTGAACCATTCCTCAATTACTATTAATTTCCTCCTCCGATCGTGTTCCGTACTACTTAACTTCTAAAGCATCGGCGCATTATAATAGAAAATCGGCCGAAACATCCTGAATTCTGCCAGGCTGGTAATACACGCCAGTTTGCCGGATGCCAATTCAATGCAAGTAGCATTAAGTTAGTGACACATTCAAGAGGTGTCTCTTTTTAACGAGAAGACAACGAGACAGAAATCTGATTTACTGTGCAAAAAAGCACCTCCAATAAAGTCGTAATGAACTTAGTCTGATGGCACTGGTTTATTCCAACAATCTGATTCTCACCAATAAGTGGCATCTACACAGTGGTTATTTGTAATCCCTATTGATAATAATAGAGTTATCTTTGATTGAATTACACGATATCGGACGTGGACCAATTCATGGCCACATTTACATGCCAGATAGGGTGTAAAGGAGCTGCCCACTCTCTCACGCACACAAGGGGCTAAGTGGATACAACTACAACGAGTCCAGAAGGCAAGAGGCTGTATCTCGAACGCGCCTCCAACTCATGTAGACACTTTATGGTAAGGAAGCGTCTGTCAAGAAATTTTGTAATTTCAATGTGATGAAATGTTTAAATTAGCAAATATTTTGAGCAGGAAGATATAATGCGACATGAAAATTTATGTATCCAGCAATTAATAACTGAAGTATTTTAATGGTAGCCGAATATACATTACAGTCCCCGAAGTCATCCTCACCGTGTACATTAATAGTCCCCCACGTCATTATAACAGCCAGACAATTTCTCTCATGATTGTCTATCAGGTAAAATGAATATGCTGATGGACAAACAGTTCATACTGCAATTTGTGTTTGACTACTTGAAGATAAGGTCGGTTTGATTCAGACTACCTAAACAGTGTCTGACGCTGCAGCAGTTAGGAGGCACTTTAATTGCTGTTGCCATACTCGGGAACTATGATCATTTAATCAATCGATTGGCTGTTACCGCCCCGAGGCTACACGTGCGACAGGTAACCCGTACCATCCTACTTATCTCATCGATTTATTCAGCCCGCTAATTATTATCAGTCGAGGTGTCCTTAACTGTAAATGGACTCATCATATTGGCCACAGTCATGTTACTGATAGCAAAGCCACACGCTCAGAGTTTACTTATTGCCGCTAATGCTAATACGCACCGCCGCTTACTCATACGCTATAGATACTACGGTAAAAATATGCACATTTTTACATTGTGGATAATACGGTACAAAAAAACCTTACCTATTACTGTATATGTCATATAAGCATAATGTATTTGGCAAATGTGTGGATATAAATAACATTTGCAAATATTAATGTTTTTAATCATACCCAAATATAAAGTAAATACAGAATAATTTTATGATTTTAATACCTATTGTATATGGCTACAAATGAGAGCAGATAAGATGAGTGAAACGCAATGCGCTAACGCACTATTTAGATAAGATGCATATATTACACAACATGAATTCACAAGTACATCAGCCCTCCCATACAACGGAACCTAAACCCACATGTGATTTCTTTGCTGTTTTATGAACCATACCGGGACATTAAATAATGTATTCAGAAAATAATCGGGAAAATACTTCCAATTTTGGTTTAGACTAAAATGTCTGAAATATGACTCGATAAGGAAATAAAATGACGCCTGATTTATAAACTGACATATTGATTTTGAAACCTTCCAACCGTTTACAAATTAACATTGGCCACGAGCATCACTTACACGTGTTTACTATTGATTATCTATTGATTGGGCGAGGTTAGTGTCAGCTAGCCAGCCCTATAAACTTTATTGCATTTAGCCAGACAGGCGTATCATGTAGTTTTTCAAACCTTCGTCGAATCAACTACAGATTTATTATCAAATATCTCTCTCTTTTTTTGCAGGATGTTCACATTGGACAGGAAAATATGCTTATCCAGATTTATAAACACACAAGATAGTTATATTAAGCACTACTCACGTCCTAATAAAGGTAAGAACATTGGGGTTTTAGCATTTTGAGTTATGACTTGTCAGAGCCAACAAAGTTTTGAATAACCTGATAGCCATCAACAATCCACGTGTGTTTGAAAAAAATAGTCAATAAATTCCACTATACTAAGAAATTGCCGTGCGGTGAATATTCTTAATGAATTGTATCATTTTAAATGTCATCTTGTATAGGTATGAGGGAATTGAATAAAACAACCACACCGGAAGGGCTTAGCCAAGACGTATTTTTCTTCCAAAGATAACATTTACAGACTACCATTGTGAACGAGCTTTTGATGATTAATTTTATAAGTTCTGTGACAATAACAATGGCTCTTGAGTTAAAAAAGCGGACACCAAGCCAGCTGATCTCTATACAGTCGAGTATTGTATTGTTTTGGCACGGCTTTACGTTATTTTTCATTCCCAGTCTAGATATAAGATAATACGTAACCGAATAGCGTGATGGACAAAGTCTGTTTTTGTGCGACATTCTTTCAACATTTGGGACTCCGATAAACCAAGCTATCTCCCGGGTGGTGTTTCGAGATATACAAAAACTAATCTGTACCATCTATCCGTTTTGTGTCAGTCCACGCATTGATAAAATCTCCACCCATTCTGAAGTTGTTTTAAACATATAAAGCAAGGCACCGTTCCGTAATGGATTTTCCCAAGTGTTTGGAAGTTAATGTATAAACGTTTTCTACTTGGGTCAGTGCTAATTAGTAATTATATGCAGTTCTACTATGAATATATGACAGTTTGGGGTAAAATCTACTCTAAACTTAGTCATCGTTCTTAATAGTCTCCACACATTATTGGTTCATAATAGCTGGTTTTGTGTTAAAAGGCTAAGGCTGGGGTGTATTATAACTATATACGTCCTTACTGTGACGAGTGAGAGAAATGGATGAGTGAGGCTAGAAGGCAATGGTCTATTTCTAGATGTGAAATCAACACTATATACAGGTGTACTTTAGTTCCGCTTCTATGACTGTCCTTAAACGATTATTTAATTCTAGTAGTATTTACACTGTTACTAATTAAATTAACGACGATTTCTACAATTATACAGGAGTGATAAAATCGAAGTTATTCAAAGTATTTCAATACATTTGGTTTTTTTATAAAAGAAAATATGTTTAGAAGGATACTTAAGTGACATGGAAAATGTATTAAGAACATTCTTAAAGATTAAAATATCATCATTTTCAAATTAATTAAATCTCCGCCTAAGAACTGGATAGATATATTTGGTAGTATTCCAGGTTTATAAACACTCCCTGGAGCGTCCAAATTAATTGCCCCACGCGAAGCACCTCCAATATCGTCAGGTGTTAGTCATAAGTAGCCGACAGTCAATGCTACTGATATGTTTGCTCTCTAACTCAACGAATGCAAACAGAAATTCCAAACGATATTATTTCTGTTTTTGTCAAAACGAGTTGATGACATTTTGTTAAGACTATTGAGAATTTCAGCAATTATGGTCTGGTGATATTTAGTCCCGTTTTTTTCTTTACAAAAAAACTAAAAAGTATTCTATTAAGTAAACTATTCTTTTCATATAAAAGTTTTAGTTGATTTACAAATTCTACTAAGGTCATTTCAAATCAATTTGTACCACGTTTGCTTCTTAGCAATAGACAGTCAATAAATATATAAAATATGTTCCTTACCTGGTTGGTCTTCTCGTTTTCTTTTTACGCTGGAAGGATCAGCCATACTTTGAGCGTTTTGATTTGGAATGCCCAGTATCCCACTTATGGAATAAGTTCCCGTCCTCTGTAGAGAATCGGCATTTGGGGAGGAGGTATGTGACAGAGGGGGACTCGAGGCATCGTTGGACGGGCTGGGGGAACCAAGTTTTGCCTGGTCTGCCATTCGGTTACGTACAATTCTGAAAATATGAGAAAAAAAATTGTGATGAAGATAAATGTTAACTTATGTTCTGATGTTGCTTGTAGTTATAATTTAAATATTTCTTTTTAGCTCCAAAATTCAATACATCATCTTTAAAAATGAATAATGGTTTTGTGACACGTTGAATCAATATTATACCATTTTTTTGTAGAGTCGTATTTGCATGTGTGTTTTGTACGTTCTAAGTACAAGACAGTGCTGACCATAATTACACTATGGCGAGACAGTATCTGTGAAAGTCATACATCATCAAAACTGCCTCGGATCAAAATGGAGCACAGCCATGCATTTCCCAAAGCATAAACAACAGTACATCGCCGTTGTCAGCAGGACATCTTTGAAAACTCTATCAGTTTACTTTTTCGTTTTGCCGAATTGACATGTATCATTGCAAACTGGTAGCTAGTTTCGGTAAATTACCGACCGCCAATTGCCTTGCCGTTCTACTTCTAACGCCTGTGGTCTCTCGCACCGAGGAGGGCATGCTGGCTTTCTCAAGACTCCCCACAAGTATCCTACGCCAGGAATGTTCTTAATGAGATGATTTACAACTACACAAGAGACTCAGGTGTTTACGTAATGGTCATCTATGGGGCTGGTACACCTTTACCATCACAAAGCATTGGAAGTCGGATCAGATCAGATCGTTTGCTATGCGAATGAACTTATCCGATGCTTCTATACTTTGTTTGGTGCCTTTTACAATGACAGTTGAACGAAATGTTTAGTTTTTAAGACGTTTATGTACAAAGCATGCGTTTATGTTGTTTGTATTTATTACACTTTTACGGAACACAACTAAAGTAAATATAACCTAAAACAATTTAAATTGGTTTATAGAATTACAAACCATCACCATAACATATAACATGTTTTTTCTAAAATTAATAAAATTGTATAGCTAATCACAGGACGTGTTATTTTTGTAAGACCTTTAACCTATTTTGTTCGTCGTCTTTACAAAGTTTGAATCGTTGGAGGAGTAATCGAGTAAAACAGAAATAGACGTAGTTTAACATTGTTTTTGCGTTCTTTTGTCATCTGGAGATAAGTATTATCCGGAATCGTTTAACAAACAGGCAATGCTCTTATCTGAATGTCTGGGTATTGCATGTTTCCGTCACTCCCGGGTTTTGTTATCTCTTGGAGTTTCTACGAGACAAACATCTCTGTTTCTTTTGTTTGCCTGTCTTGCGGTATGAGAAACTAAAGCCGACTCTCGTGTTAGGGTCCCGAAAAAGGGGTCATATCTGTGATGGGACACCTGAGCACACGTTTGACGTTTCTTCCAGTGACATTGACGACTCTTCGACACGGAGACCCAGGGTAATCCTTTATATCTCTCGAGTATCCCCTCCACTAAAATATATCCCCCAACCAATACCTGGAAATACGAGTTTTCCTACCTATCCCTAACAACTACTAGCTGAATTCCAGCATACTGATTTTTTTCTAATAACTTTGACCTAAGTGTGACACTAATTGCAACTTAATTATTAATTCACCGAAAATTCATATAAACAGAACGGAACGCTATATGATAACAAATGTTTACGTTATATAACAATAATTTGATATATTTGTCCTTTTGACCTGTTCAGTTTGAGTTTTTGACTTTTTAGTCTGATTTTCAGTTACGAAAAGAAATAACATATGTTCTGTGAGTTTACTTGTTGTTATGTCGTTCTATTCAACACACCCTGGCGCAATATATTTCTGGTGATTCTGAAGACGAATGTTTAAGTTGGATATTCTTTAGCTTGTGTCATATATACGAGCTGACATTACAATGTGTACCTGTGATTATAAGTATAAACATTTTTCAGTGATTTGTCTTTTTCTGGTACACTTTAATCTCAGATTAGAAATATGTACTTGTGGATAAACTCTATATATAAATTCAAGTGACGTGAATATGACGGCAATAGTTGCGAGATGTCCTTCTAACTTAGAAAGCCATAGTTGTTGATCGTGTTCCGTTAAATGTGGTGTGCTGAACCTTTTGATTTTACTTTTCTGAATGAAAGGGTAAGGGTGGCGTATTTTATGGCCTTCGGAAGGTACCCTATGCACGTTCGGTTTAAAGTTTAACTGCAGCACACCGCTCTTGGCTTGTGGTGGGTAATTGAGGCCCATTATTGGTGGTCTGTACCGAAGCGACCTTTACACGGGACCCTCACAGGATTCAGTGAGCACGTAATTCTTTACTAACCCGAGAGGACACGGGACACTAGCATTGTAAGGCTTGGCAGTGGTAGAAAAAGGAGCAAGAATTCGACTGTAAAATTTATTTTGCTAGTGTTTCGTCGTTTCTGTCATTCGATACCCGTCACTTGGATCCACATCATCAGAAGTTAACTGCCAACTGTACTCAGTGTACCCATCAGAAATAAACACACACCCGCCGTCCGCTATCCCTACTGTACCCGGTGATTCCTCATAAAAATTCAATGCTAAACATAAACTAACGCGGCCCAAATCGCTTCCTTATAATGGTGATTGAACACGCAACCATCCTCGAAACAGTTTCAAATTTTCCAGCAATTATGTCATTTTCCAGAAAGATTCCGCGGAATCACGACAAAGTTCCCGCTGGAGTATGCCATCTGTGGTAAATCGCGTGGCCCACGTCTCCAGGCCGTGTTGTCGCACGTCAGCCTGTGACGCCATGTCCGTGTACTTACAAGCCTTGCCTTCACGTAAACGTTACCGTCCAACGTCGGTAACTTATATTCATAGTAACGCTTATTCCAATAATTATAAAACACAAACCAGCGTGATATTGTGACACTTACAATATGCACGTCATATCAGTAGTTTCAGTGAGGGTTAACTTATTTACCAATAAAGAAATTAATACTATTTCGTGTAGCGCCTCGTAGGAAAGTCGTGTTAAAATGACTTGTTGAAATCAAAACGACCTTGAGGACCTAAACTTAGATATAATGTACAATTTTCGATATAAATGTTCAAAGATAGAAACACTTAGACAAATCATAAATATTTAAAACCAAATAATGCATTTGTACATAGTATTTTAAAGTACCACGTTTATAATCAAATATTTATTTGGATGATCATATATTAAACTGTAAAATGTTTTTTGGCCGACAAAAATCTTTGCCTACATATATACAGTAATAAAAGTGAAGTTTGCTTTGAGCAAGTAACATTACGCTATATAAATAGACAATAAGGACATTTTTAAACATACGATAAAATAACAACAAAAAAATATATATATATTAAAAGACGACAAGGACATATCTACAGATTTATAAAGGAACATATTAAGTCATATTTATGGACAAAAAGGGCATATTTACAGATTAAGAAAGGAACATATTAAGTCACATTTAAAGACAACAAGGGCATATTTACAGATTAATGAAGGATTATATTAAGTCACATTTAAAGACAAGTGCATCTTTACAGATTAAGAAAGGACATATTAAGTCACATCTATGGACAAAAAGGACATATTTACAGATTTATAAAGGAACATGTTAGCCATATTTATAGAAAATAGGGACATAGTTACAGATTAATAAAAGAACTTACAAAGTTATATTTATAGACAACAAGAAGATTTTCACACACATGATAGATTAACAAAATCAGTCATATTAACTGATTGACAACATGGACATGTTTTACACATAAACAACGTGCACAGCGTTTTGCAAGAGACATTCAACATGGATTGTCCCTCTCCACGAATCTCTCTACTTTCACTCTCTTTTCTTGTGTTGGAGGCGTTCCTTATTTTCATGGCTTATTTGGTATAACAGCTCGGTCGGTTTTAATAAAGATAAATACAAAATGAAATATCTGTCTGCTTTAAAAGTACACGTGTTGCAACAAAATGTCTTTTGAATCTGTCTATTATCTCGCATTTAAACGCTGCCAATTGAAACCATATACTGATTTTAAAGGGATAGTCACATTTAAAATGTTGTTTACATTAGTCGTATATTTGAATATAAAGTAAGAAAAGATCTTATTAGACAAATGCTACATTTTAAACCTGGCTCGATACGTCCATTATGTTAACAGCAACGTTGTTGAAATTCTGACCTGTTTTACGACATTTGCCTTTTAATTAGAAATACGTGATGGTGGGGGACATTTGCAGTCAATCCTCGTCCCTTATAATGGTACTGTGCATTGCCTTCAACTACTAACAGCTGTGAGGGTCATCGTTTCTCAGTGTCAATAAAAATAAAATTGCCGAATATGAATACGCTCGAATAAACCTTTATGAAGCTCCATCCCTCTGCCATTTGCCCGAGCATCAGTGCTTCAAAAGGAGCGACTCATGCAGAAAACATACTAATTTGTTTATAAATACGTGTAAGGGATTTATAATGGAAGGACAAAACCTGTCGAGAAAGCCGGGGCGAGTTGGCAATAATGGGTTATTTCTCATATTAACTATCGATTGTACTCCTTGTCGTTGTACAAGACAAGAATTATTTGATGAAATAATAAAATGTAACGGTTATTTTAGGACAGACAGGCTGCATTGTTTCATTGTATATAGCTCAAACGGAACTGGTTCTATCTAGGTTTAAATGTAAGAATTGTTAACATTTCAGGTGCCAATGTTATGATACAATAACAGTTTTATTAATGTTTGAGAATATTTTCATAAACATATATCAACATCAAACAAATTAAGTCAAATAGTTTAATTGTTGTATTTATTGTTATAATAAAAACTATCAAAAAAGTTCAAATTAATTTTGCATAATAATAAAAGTAAACGGGCTGCTGATTTTAAGTTCATAATAATTGTTTCTGACGGATGAAGATAATTGTTTGCGTGACATTTTGTATACGTCTATACAAGATTGTGGATATACATACTTGTAACAGTGATTACGTGCTATCGGCGTGTTAGGGTTGGGGGATGAGAATTTGCCTTGTCATAGCAGGCTGTTTACTTGGTCTGGTTTCTCGTTCTTTAGATAGGGTCAGTGCGAGCAATGTGATGTAACAACGATGTATGTTTTATAAATATTGATACTGTGTAACAGACGCAGGGCAAACATTTCAAAGAGTTAGATCTAGCTTCATCCACAGGAACACCAGTGCGACGAGTGCACAGCGTAGATCGGCTTCATGCTCGATTGAAACAGAAAATTTGAAAAGCAAGATCTAAAGGAAGTCTCTTTATCTTGTAACTTATGATTATAACTTCTGTACAGAAATGAACGTTTTGTAACTTCACGTCGGGTAAATTTATGTCGTTTTAAACACCTTACAACTAACTATTTACCCAAGAGCTGTATTTGATTTTAATAACTAATAAAGTTTGTGTAAGTAAGAAATGGGCTGGGAAGACTAGGGTAGAAATACCGACGCTGATAAAATTTCTAATTGATCTCAAATATGTACATTTGATATAACCGGGGGCTTACGGTAAAGATGGAATCACTGACAAGGCTATATTTTACCTTTGTAAAAAAATAGGCATCCCATCGAACCTAGTGTAAATCGTCGTCTTGTTTCGTCTTATACATTTGTAGGGTTTGATCGTTTTTAAATTAGTCATAATTTGATAATTATGATAGGCCATATTTTTCCTCCTGAGGTATAAAACTGATATAAGGAGTTACAAGGGTTCACATACAAAGGGAATAGTGTACTTATAGTTTTGGAAGAGACACCTAGGCAACATGAGTTGCTATTATACATTTTCCTTTGTAGGAGATGAATACACAAAATTTATCTTCACAGATTACCAAGGCTCTATATCACCTACGTTAGAACTCCTAACAGCTATAATGCTTAATATTTCCTCCAACAACAAAGGACCAAAGGGATCTGGGAATTTACTTGGTTGAAAGTGGGTTACGAGTAAAAGCGTAAGCCTGCAGTTTGTGATGTGCCCACCCAGACGTTTAATAGGTGCAAGTGAAGCAATTAGGCAATTAAACTACACCATCCTTTTACTATGTTTTTGATATAATGCAATTGATTTTAAAGAGGTGTATAGCTGTTCTTGGTGTCAGTTCCCTACTAGTGACACTGAACCATTTACAATAATTGTGATACCAAAAAACTACATCAGCAGACAAACGGGTTTTACTATTTGTCAGAGATATATAATTATATGTGTGCTATTTCCTGTCTGTATTCATAAAAATAAGTCAATATTGGATCGAAAATTCTGCAAAATATGTGTAGGCAGAATTGCCTTAATGTGTTTCAAACTAATCCGACTTCCAAGAATGTATCTTTAATACTTTGGTCCCTACAATGATATCATATTTAATACATTAACTTCAATATGTGTGCTTGATAACATACTCTGGCACCAATCGTGTAGAACCGTTTCTTATTTTATAGTGGGTAAATCGTCCATAGTATAAGTGAATGACAGTGCCATTGTTTAAACGTTTCAATCCTATATCGAGGCGCAGAGATTTGTGTTAGTGTAATAGACATCCACAGGAAATGATATATATAATGTTGACCATGCTCACCTGTTGATGGAGCTGACGCTCGGAACATTTTCGGACGTGCACACCAGTTCGGCCAGTAGTCTGTCTCTAATCTCCCACGCAAACATGGTTGGGTTTTCATGTTTGTACCTTGTAATGGCGTCGACAACTTTGGGTGTGGCAACTTTGGGTTTAGAACCCCCAATCACCCCGGGTTTAATGGAGCCCGTCTCGTAATACCTTGAAAAGTAAGAAACAAATGAAACTATCAGTTAAAGGCAACTTATAAATTGTTAAATAAGTGTATATGTAGTACATCCCTCTGAGACTGTCCTACAATAAATTAATAAGCTAGAATAAAACAATAAAAAATCCTAAAAAATCAAATTATTAATACCACGTTTAAAACTTCCAAGTTGTTTGAAGGCAATTCACAGTGAAACAAACATCAAGAAAAAGGTCCATAAATGAAATGAGGAACCGTTCCGAATTGTCACCATAATTATGTTATTACTTAGTATTAGGTCAATCTGTAATATGCATTGATGCGAAATAATAATACTTTGTATAAATGAAATTTGACTCGATCATGTATAACCAACCGAAGTAAAGTTTTTTGACATATTCATTAATATTGTTTGAATTACCGAGCTTGTTGCATCCTTCGTTACACATCAGTGCGGTATTTTACGTTTTAACTTGTAATGTTTGTCTACCATATGACGCTTCACTCATGTTCTATGTCCTCAGGATATTGTTACACATCGGCAAGTAATCGGATATATTGTATAACATTAAAAAACCTATCCTCATGTACCACCGATGTAAAATAGAAACATAATTATTTACTAATAAATATGACACAGAATCGGGGAAACGGCTAATTCCTGTCACAAAATAGTAGATTTTTGCTCGCTTTACGAGATGTTTCATATAATTGAAATATTGATGTTAATGTGCTATTTGTGATAGACGATATCGGCTAAGGGTTATCAGTGACTAACAGGCAAACCAGGTCTTATCACAATCATCTAGTTGTACGGGGGCCACTTGGAGCTCATATTTATAAATAAGCCGATGAGCAGGGCGCACAGCTGTGAAAAATTGGAGCCTGGTTTTTATGTTCACGTTGTTAATAAAACATCAAATAATTAACCTTACACCAACACATATCCATACACTCTCTCTTTGAAATATAAAAAGGTTTGAAGGAATTTTTAAATAAAAATATAATAACAAGGACATGACTAGCCAATAAAACGGCTTATCAGGGTGGAGCTGAATGCAGTGTTGGCTGCATATTTGTTACATCTGTTTCTTTCCTGTTAATTGCGTCTCCGTGTTGAATGTAACGACAAGCTGTCACTTTATCGAGACACTTATACGATCAACTATGCACATGATAGAAACTGAACCTTAAATTGTTTTCACATATACACCAACCATTCACCCTCTATCTCGGTGACAGGGGATGAAAGCAACCGCTGGATAACATACCAACTCCTAGTGTTAGAAATGGAGCAAAACCACATTCTATAAAGAAATGTATTAATCCCAACAACATTTTCTAAGTGCAAGACATATATCTGACGAGCGTTCGTATAACAGAAATCTATTATTCTTAAAGGTAACTTCTTGGATAGACTAGCTGCTAGACTATATATTGATATGAGGTGACATGTGATAGGGCAACGAAATATACATTTATCTATTTATCATCTCGTTCAGCATAATTAGGATGGAATATATACTAGTGATATTAATAATAACAAAGCCACCTAAACGTATTATCAAATAATTCTCATTACGCATATTTTGCAAACACATTTGAAAATTGAGGCAGCTAAAATTTTGTTCCATAACCAGAATGCTTTAATTTGTCCGTACGACAGATAAAACGCTTGTCCTCTTAAAAACATATAAATAGAAATAACAAATTCGTTGTACATGGAGACTTCACTCCGGTAAACTAAGTGCTAAGTTTTTAATGTCTGCTATCGATAAAATATAATTAAAGTCAATGCGTGTTTTCTTTAGCCGAGATTATTGGATTTAAAGTAATCGTGCCTCATGCTAAGTGAGAAACATTTTAAGTATGAATCACGAATTTTATAAACATTTAACAGTTCTTCAACAACAGGAAACAATAAAAATATTTCTGTAATTTGTAAACATAATTCATACTGAAACGTCTAAAACGAGAATATCTTTTTCAGCATACAAAACAAGGTGATAGTACGTACATTATACATAACAGTATATCATTATTGAGAAACAAAGCATTAACTACGAGACGCACACATCAAGTAACATTGAAAGTTCTGGGTCATCTAAGTATGTCCCACTTGCAAAATAAGTATAGATAAAATTGGATCATAGATATATCATCTATGCAGTTACCTGCAGGACATCATCGGTGCTGGAGAGTGAATCTAAGGTCGAAGTGAGAAGATGCGGCTATTTTCAATACTGATAAACCCTCACTGACATGTTATTTTCTTACTACTGAGAAATGAATTTGGACATCAAGTTGTGTTGGTATTCTTGTGCCTAATTAGACAAGCACAGGACCCGAGGAAACAAGTTCGTTCCCCATCATTGGGTAGCAAAGCCTGTCTTTTTTCTGCCTTGTTTAGGCCAAATTTCCTATATATATCGCACCAAGGTGATCAGTAGAGAGAAGGGGCAATACTATGTACCCTGTATCCACGAAGCTCTCCAGTAACCCGAGCTAGCCCTGTGGTCGGTTAACCCGTGTAATTACCGTGTGTGGATGTAGATACAACAGTCACCCTACAAAGCGATGTGGTTTGTCCTCGGCCACGAAGGGACAATACAGCCCCTTATCCTTACCCATAACAGGCCCACCCGGTTGACCCCACCCGCGTTCATCTGGTCAGATCAGTACCGAATGCACTGGTCATAATTGTTGCGTGCCGCACTGTCCGTATTCCACATGCCTCTCATAATTGTTCTTCTGTATGCCTAATTGATCAGGGGGGCTCGTAATTCATCCCGGCTCTCAGTCTTGTATTTATAGTACCCGTTTTATCTTCCTAACTCTAGGTACACACTAACAAGATAAACCAATTCTAGTTCCAACTAATCCGTATTTCATGAAACAAGAGACGTTTAAAAACACATAAAATAGTTTGTCAGATAAAGTGATATAAGTTATATTCAACGGAATATTTATGAAGGCAGAACAAAGACTTTTCTATTTTAACTGAACAATGAAACAAAAATGTCAAACGTTTTGTAAATAAACTTGTTATTTAAGCTGAATAAATGACTCATGGGGGTACAGGGTCATGGCTATTGAAAATGTATATATATTTCTTTTATTGATTTTAAACCCTTTTATAAAAGATGTGTATCTGTTTCAAACACTAGTATATAGACTAGTCTGTGTAAAAACAGACCAAAACCCTGAAGTCGGAGTATAATGACTGTTTCAAAATATGCATTATTATACAATTATATTGAATAACTGTACGGTACAAAAAAAGTATGTACTGATGTCTCTTCCTAGAGATTAAATATTGACATAAACACATTCTATAGCAAAGATGGACTGATAATCCTTCAAATATATATGTGTGTTTATTAGTAAAAAAAAACCCACCATATATCATGATCACCAAACCGACTTTCACATTTGACAGGAATATGTCAACTCCATTCAGATATGGATAAGAAAACAAAAAGATGTCATGGTGAAATACGGAGAAATTAACTTTAACATCAAATTGCAATTCGTTTAATGCAAATATTATGATAAAATATCGTGATTGTTTTCCCCCTAAAATCAATTAAAACATTCAACAGCAGTTTAATTATTTGTTCTTTTTTCCAGAGGCATACTACATCAAATATACTTAAGTAATGTTAAAATTCGATATGTCAATATTAAAAAATAGCCTTCCGAGACTCGTAATATATTAACAGGCAGGGTACCCATAAAGCGGTTCTAGAATTAAACCTGTGTCTACTAAATATGGAATATGTTCAAGACCTCCAGTAGTCAGTGTACCATCCCACCAGAGCAATGCACTAAATTTTATCATTAACGACCCATGGCTACATTAACGCCTCAACATATAATATTCAACGCCAAATGATGGCAGCGAACGTTCCATTTCGTGTCATCTAAGTTTAATATCGACTGGGCAGGTTGATACGGCTATTTGCGTGGTTACTAGGAGTAGGTAACCAAAGACTGTCTCTGTGGACCTTTCACATAAAAGCCTCAAAAGTAGCACGTTGGAATCAAAGATGAAAGACCCTGCATTATGGTTGGAGGCAAAACATACTAACCTGCTGATGGTTATCTACCGACCGGCAAATGGCTCGTTTTTATTTCCAATCGTTTCATTTAAGAAATGCCGGCTAACAGACGATGATTAATAAAACTTGGACATGCGAACTGGTCTGCAGTTGTTGGCAGAGGAATAAAAGAATTTAAAAGGAAAGAAAGGAACTTACCTCCCAAGAATTTTGCTGACACATCCGTGGGATACTCTAAGCTGCCGGGAGATGTCGCAGGGGCGAACTCCCTGGTGGGCCAGCTCCACAATTCTCTGTCGCACCACATCGGGAAGTGGTCTCCCGTTCACAAATACACCTCCTAACTGATTAACCCCACCATGACCTGAAAATGGACAAACGCTTCCAAAATTATATGAAAATTCAAAAATGTATTCTCTTTATTTATTTTTGTCATGGAAATTTTGTGTTAAAAAAATGTATACGGTTGAAAAAATTAAAAGAAAAATATACACAAAATTGTGTTTAATTTTATCTTAAAAAGAACGTGATAAGTAGTTTCGAAGGTATCTTTACATTAAAGTATCCGTCAAAATATATAAGTGTTTACTCAATGCACAGTTTTTTTCTAATTGGTTTTATATAGAATTTTTTAATACCTAATAAGGACAAATATTTAATCAAACTATTTTAATTAAACAGAATTATTTTACAGGATTGTGTTTAATTTCAAAAACTTTATCAGAGTAATAATAATTTGTGCCGATATATATACTATTTAGTTTTATTGTAATATGACAATTGTTTTTGATTAAATATTCGACAAGAAAAAAAATATATTGAAAAACATCGAAGAAAAAATGTTATTATTGTATGTAAGAATTTGTACATATTCTAGATCTAACCAAAGAAACAAGGCACATAAAAACAGCATCTTCATTTCAAGAAAAGCAATAAAATGAAAAATAAAATAAAAATTTGATTGCGAATATACATTATCATGACAAAACGAAGTGTTATATATCATAATATATTTATTTGCTAGTAATTAATTCGCTAGTTTGATATTAAGGAAGCATAAGTGTACAATATACACTTATTATCATTTATAGAAAAAATAAATATATGTTTTTTTTTAATGTTTAGAACAACGTGTCCGCCGGAAACAGTGAAGATTAATATAATGGAATTGTTTACACGATTGACAGACTAGACGTATGATATACACGGACCAGTAAAGTTACCATGGCACATACCTAGGCTCATTTGCCGTAAATAAGTGGACAAAATAGCAGCCTTGTTATTGTTTTAAAAATCACTCGTGTAAAAACAGCGCTTGACTTCACATTAGTATATTTCCTATATAATCAGGGCTAAATACATAATCTACGAATTAACAATACTGTAACAAAAATAACGTTTTAAATCGAGTGCAGATGGTATAAGTGTGGATATATGTTTTAAGTGCGTATACACGTCATACACATAATGCATATGTATCTAAGCTTTATATCAGGTTCGTTTTTATTCGTTGACGACTTAATTGTTTTTTTTAAATAATTCGATTAAAAATTATTGATATGTTTTAAATATTTTCATATGATGTCGGACTTTGTCCATTAGCAGGTCAGTGGAAGGCGATCAGGTAGTGTCATATATATACATATATGGCATACAGATATATATTGTGAACGAGAGGCCCCCGCCAAACAGACATCACAAGCACACAACATGAACACATACATAGAATTAGTAACATATCACTCATTATCAACACTTTATTATTTTATATAATGCATCCAACTTATTCTGTTATTATCTTTCCAAATAAATTTATTAAATATATTTTCCAAAGGAGAATTCTTTCAGGATATTAAAATGGCATCGCATCAAATGTAAATTATGTAATATATTTAATATATAGTATGCAATAGATTCAGCATCAATTTCTTTTAAAATATATCATAGAAACACATTTTCGATAGAAAATAAATTTCAACAAATTTAGTTAATTTTGAAATATACTTTTGTTTCATATATTTGGCATTAAGTATGACCACCATAAAACAAAGATAATATAATCATATAATTATACCATTATAATGTATAGGTCTTTAATAAACCATGTTCTATTTATCAATTTACCAATTTAATGTAAACCGGAACTTTTAAATATTCCGCTTGTTCAGAGGTAAATCTAATTGTAGGTATCCGCATCAGGCGTGTATAAAAGATCAACAGAATGACATCCAAAAATAATTGGAATCATTGATTAATAACATTATCATGTAGACATGTAAATTTCATGTTATCAAGGGCATTTTTCAGACAAAACATCAGATTAAATTAATACGCGTCACGAATACTATAGTGATGAAATTGTAATTAATTATATTCCAAAACATCATCAGATAAATAAATATAATTAACATAAACTTTGGAAAATGTTTTTACAAATATCAAAATAATTTTCCCTGATTTAAAAAAAAATATGTTTTGTTTTACCTGCAAATACGTCGTACGAGCGAGGAGGCAGTTGGTAAGCTAGAGAGTGTGGTGCGTATGATCCCCACGTGTTTTGCATGGTTGGATAGTTAACCAAATACTGACGAGTATGAGAGGCTCCTCTGGTGTTATGGGATACGACTGTGAGAGGAAGCCATGTACCCCGACCGACCGCGGTATTGTGTACAAGTCCCGGTCTACGCAACAAGCTATACGTTCATTTGACGGAGTGGGTTCACAAGGCTTTGTGTTCATCCACACACTAACAATGGCCTGTGCATACCTCCAATCGGGCCCACCTCTAAATGACGAGACTCCAAACAATACAACTTCATTCAGTACACCATTCAAGACTCTAGCCCAGAGTTTTTCATTGACTTCAGTAATTGTCTTCGTTAGCAACTTCCTTCAGTGTAATCCTTGATTAAGGAATTTTCGTCGATCACAAATTTTCAGAAATTTGGTATTTATACATTATTCCATTTCTATTTTTTCATTAAGAATTCTGCTTCAATACAGAATATTCCATATGAGAATACTTCCACTTTTTCTCTGCATTTTCGAAAGGGCAATCAGAAACCATATTTAAATGGTCAACTATATCTTCCTCCGTTCTTTCTTCCTTGTGTCAACTTTAGCCGCCTGTTCCAGTCAATCTATTTTGGCGGTATGCAATGTGTCATTTCTACGACTCTCGGCAATTTAACGCCCCAAATGTCAAAGTTGCTGAAACATGCACAGAATTTAGTTTCAAGAAGAGATAATGTCTAATATGCCGACATTACAGTACGGAACAAATGCCCCCACTTGTTAGTCAAAAGAACATTGGGCCAAATTGGACCAATTTTGCGGTATTACCATCAATTCAAATTGCAGTATTTTTGCTTGTTGCTTCCTTTTGCTGCAAGTTCAAAGTTTTTGCCCAACTTATATATTTCCCTAATAACTCCGATCTCTCAAAATTAGCCACATTAGGTAATTGATCGTGTAAACTGTTCTGAATATTATATGTGTTGTATTGCACTTAATATCAAAATACACGACTGGTGACTAGTAAAGGCCAGTGTACCGGCCGAGGAGACCAGTGAGAGTAAAGGCTAACAGAGATATGACAGGACTCTATAGACTGGGCCATGGGACCGCCCTGTACCAATCAAAGATGCTCTTAATAAAACCACAATACCGCAGCAGGCTGCTCACCAAAAACAAACTTTACTACTTAAAAGTTAAGATTTCTATAAGATCCCTGATAAGCTATGGTGGATATTTTTCACCAAAACATCTGACAGCAGGTGAGAAAATTGATGTCCGCGCTTTGGGCGAGATATTCATCAATTGTGTACAAAGAGAGAGTAGCCTTGATCTATACGAGTGACACTAACGGAGTGTTCTCCATCAACCTAGGCGAAAGGATCAAGAAACAGCGCATCACCATTTTTACCTGGCCATACCTGCACTTTACTTTATGGCAGGGGACATCATCAAATCGAAAATTTCAATCTGTAAGAATGATAACATTGTCGTATGATGTATATGCCAAATGTATACACGTGACCGAGGTACCTGTTTGTACGCCCGGTGACAAAACCCCACATTAATGAAGGAGTGGACATAGGCAAAAACTACTTAATAATGTGAGAGAATAAAATTCAGTACAATGTTCAGAACTCCCCGAAGAACAAAACCTACGTTGTTGTCGAAAAAAGACTTCGTACTTAGAAATAGAGCACTACCTTACGGACGAAATGGATTAATGTATGTTCAATAAATTCCTTATTGCAGAAAACAATTACGACATTTACCACTTTCTAATGAGTGCTTAACCTACCATTACTAATGTTTCACCACTTACCACGAACGTCTGACAGTCCTTGTAAATAATAACAATGATGAAGACATCAGAACAGACTGGAGGTTTACCTATTACACCATTACATGCTGTAAGCAAACACTGTTTGTGGGATTTGGAGGATACGTTTTAGATTGATATATACCGACTTTGTTGGTGAGGCGTGTAGGCCCGTGTTGTGCTAGTTGTAATAGATTTTCACAATGGGACAATAAACGGACTACTTAGGTTCTCCTGTGCTCTGATCCGAGCCACGGGTCCGACAGTGCTCGGATGGCGTGATGCAAGATGTTCAGAAAAAGGTTCCGGGCGGGTACCACTACTACGACATTGCCGGGTCACCCTGCCAATGGTAGACTAGCGATCCGCTATGTGGCCTATGGAACTGTTGGTGAGTTATCAGGCTAATTTGGTGCGCGTTAGTCCGTTGAAACTATGACTGCAATGGGTACGAAATGGAGCCAGCAACCCGATCCGTTAATATGTGGATACGCATACTCATTTCAGTGAAGCCTGTTTTACGGGTGAGAGACCCAGTGTGAAGTACAGTATAGTGATATATGTATGTGGTCCCGTATCCTGACTAGTAGCACACTGAAACGTGTGTTACACATAAATTCTTATAAAACGTGTATACGAATTAATCAACAATTTATCATACGGACCAAGGTTTGATCATTCAATAACTGCAGTTGCCCATATTTGTATAAAGCACCAATTAGTTGGTGTGATAACACAACCAATCCACGTGTACAACAGTCACTTACTTTTACAGGAATGGTAAAAATCCACCATATTCAAATTAGGATTATGATATCGATAAGCAGTTGTCAAATCCATGACTGGACACCTCTTTAAGTACTCAGTCGAATGTAGTGTTCCGGATGAGGAGGGATCACCGACTCCAATTCCAGAGCTATATTGTTCCGGTATCTGGTGGCTACAGGGTATGTCGTTGTTTACTAGATTACAACGAACTCTGCCCCTCAGATTGCCGTGTTGCTTCTGTCACTTCTCGTCGTAATCTCTCAACTGCAACTATTTTAACCAAATTGATGCCTTTTTGGCATTTAGTATCACTTTTGAAAGCAAACGAGAAGCGTATACGTATTAAGAAGTATACATCATAAATATTACAGGTCAGTGCTGGTTTATAACATAATTCAAGCATCATAAGCAATGCATCAAAGATAGTATTTCATACGGATGATCGATCAAAGTTGGACACGCCTACCGAGCGACAAGTCCGGCCCACCTGAGTACCTGCCCAATTAACCATATAAGTAAGTCACGTGACTTGTCGCCAAGTGTCTCGTCCTGTCAATCTAGCGAGGTGATGGGCAATCAGTGGGTTGTATTAACTCCCCACAAACACCGGTGGTGTGTAACACGTACACTGCCTTTCCGTGTTTTTGTAAACACAGGGGTCGACATTCCGTTAGAAGAGTGACCACGTTTTATGACAAGATGTATCAACAACTAAAAACTCTTCAGAGGTAGCAGGATAGTGACCACATATAAAATAAAAGATTGATACATTGGTCTTCGGCGCTACTTTCTTGCACCAGAAGTTGTTGACTCGTGTGGCCGTTGACTAGTGTCAATCCGTGCGACCATTTGTCCAATTACCAATGATTGTTTAATGAGCCGCCATCCCAGCGCTCGCAGCATAGTTATAATACACGATAACAATCAGCAGTGTCATGTTAACACCGTTTCTTGCCCGCGAAAGTGTTTAAATTTTCATATTGTTGCGGGATGGCAAGGTCAGGACCGTAGACTGGCGTGAAATAATTTGTACCACGGGAAATAAGCCTGTTTCTGATAGACAGTGATGTTAATGTGGACCAACCATCATTACAACAAATTCTACAAAAATACATAACAGTTTGAAAATGTGATGAAGAAACAAAAAATGTATCCGTCATTTTATTCTTCCTCGTACTTGAAAAAATAAACATTTTCCTTCCATTACAAATGCATATATCCTTTTCAAAGAAAAATATCTCCCAAAACATCTAATGCATTTTGGGACAAATGGTTATAAAACCACTTTTGAATGTTTTAGTGTTATTTGCTTGTGTGTTGAGATATCCGCTATCAGGCCTGCCGTTAATCTGTCCGAGTGTCTCACGACTTGACAGTCCTCATTCTCGTCCTGGAGATTTCTGGCTATTTCGCCTGATTAATCCTTTATTGAGTTGTCAAGCACCATACAATTGGGTATTGGCGCTTCTTAACAAACCACGCGGCACGCAAAACAATGGTCTCACGCAATTTTCTCCCAGCACGAGCACCGACTTGTGTTTATAAAGCGTCGAACAGTATTCGTGCACGTGTTTTTCGTTACAATATATATAAAACATATTGAATTTTGCTATTATCTTGATTTCACTAATTTCTAAACAATAATTTATAAAAGAAAATGGATTTAGAAATTGCCTTTGTAAGATGATGACACTGATAAAAAAAATACACAATATGAATTCAGAATTGACATCATTATTCTGACAACTGCTTTCTATTTCTTTATCACCTTTCTCAAATAATCATTAAGGATGCTTGAAAGCAAAATTAAAACCTGGTGAATAGGGAATTTACCTAGTCAGGAGGTTTTGTTTCATGCGGGTTTTGATTATATTTTTTTTAGCCAAGGAATCGCATATTGTATGAACATTTTAGTTAGAACTTGTGTTATATATACCAGACAATAATGAAAAAATATCCTTGTTTACATTTTCTTAATTGATATATACCAAGCTTTTCACTCTAATGATTCTCTGAACTCAAAACTAAAATAATAATAAATGATCATATTTTGTTTAAGAAAATATTTTTGAAGATGTGATATCGATGGTAAATATAAAGCCTCCTTATGAAGCTAAACCTCCTAGGGAGGCCATTAGACAGACACACGGGTACACCTGGGTTGGTCAGCCAGCCAAATACATGTTATTGTGATGGGGCGTTATCACTTTAAGTAGGAATTCTAACAAGGGTTCGTGTTAAAATAGGCCTCCTCACGAGATCTAGCCATTTACTTGACAGCGGAGGAAAGTTGCCTCGACAGAACGACATCCCAACCGGAAGTTCAACCCTTTGTTAAACCCGAGCAATTCTCCATTCCGTAATTCTAGACAATTTCTGCCACTTTTGGATGTTATGTTACTTTGCTTTCTAATAAAATACAGCTCGCTCTTTGTTTGGGTTATACCCGACTGTTGTTGTGTTATGACACAATATGAAGCTGTCACCGAACACTCCGATAGGGATTCGGATAACCTATACACATGTACCCTCACGTCACTCAAACAATCAACCCTACAAATTCTATTTTGTCCACAATTACATTCTCAAAATTACTTTCAATTAAACTGTTTTTAATCCAGCACTGAGAATCCCTGTGGATTTAGTTTTGAGTGTACAATGATACCGCCATAGTATTTAGTTTGTATAAAATCTCAAAAGGACGTCAAAAAAATAAGGCTAATAATTTTAACTTGGACATGGGATTGTTAGCTAGAAATAGAATATGACTTCCAATTACAATAATTATTAAATGTATTGTAAAAGTTTCTCCTGAGTAAACATCGCTGTATTTCATCTTTTACGATATATAGACTTTCCGATACCATTTTATTTTACAACCCAATGCAACATGAAACTGGAAAAATATAATATATTCTTCTTAAAATACACAGCTACTTAATGTATTTTTCAGAGAAAAAGAGTTATGTTGAACTAGAAATATACATATAAAAATAGGTTTCGGGAAAATAATGCTTTATAATATAACTTCTGATCATAAATAATTATGAATGAGGATATTTTAAATATGCGCCTGAATATGATATGATACATTCTAGCAATAAGGTATGTAGGTTAGGTCATGGAGATGCATAAGATGAGATTTAAGGTCACTCTGCTCGCATGACTCCCCAAACATGGGGGCGTAGCTAAGTCTCCTCTCGTTCACTGTAATATATACCCGCATTGACACACTCCACACCCCGTACATGCGTTATAAGTGTATGTGGTAGGGAAAGGAAGATTAGATGGTATTCTATCAAATCATATACTGTTTAATTAAAGAAGGCTTCAACTATCTTAATGGTTTGTGATTTTTAATAATGAGCACGTAGGTAAAATACATTATTAAATATAAAACAAGTGTTACATGAATTAATGGATCAATGTCATAGTATCTAGTATTTTTCTGTCTCTGTATTGAACGGTTATTATATTAAATTAAATATGTTTTGTTTATTGTATACATTCAAAAATCAGTTGGATTTTTAAACGAAATATTAGTTATCAGCTGATCGTCGTATAGTTTATAAGGACATGACGCCACTATAACATGTGTTCGTATCAACAACACGGGACATCACGACCATTACTCCCCTTATTTATTAGCTTAATTAAATCAAAGCAGTGACACACTATGAATTAATAAAAATGATTAAGGGTTCACACGTTAAAAATAGTGTAAAGAGCATGTTGTTTACAGCAAAAACAATGCAACCTGGACTAAAATTAACGTCCATATAACAGTAAATACTAACTAAATCACTTTCTATAAATATTGGCTTTGGAGATCTACGGTAAAACGAAATAAGATTTATATATATATTTTAAATATACATTTAAGGTGATCTTTACTGATTTTTTTTTATATCTTGATAACGAAACTTCATTTTATCCTTTTTTTTAGTTTCTCTATTACCGAAATATCAATAAATATCTCATAAAGAAATTAACTCCATATGTATTGCTTGCTGTCTATATAATGGAATATCAAAATGTCCTTTAATGAATCCATGTATATTTATACCCGTTTGATATACTTTCTCCATTATCTAAATATTAAAATATAATAACAAAATATATAAATATTGCTTGCTTGATATGGTTTCTACTGTCTAAATGTTAAACTATATTACAATGAAACTGTGAACATTCGTATTTATACTAGCTTGAACTACTCATTAACGAGCTGGTAATATATCCTGTAATGAAACCATGTATATTAATACTAGCTTGATATATCCGATTGACGAATGCTAAAATATCCTGTAATGGTACCATGTATATTTATATAAGATTGATCTATTTTATTAAAATATATATATATCCTGTAATGGTACCATGTATATTCAGACAAGCTCTATCTATTTTGTTAACAAAATGCTAATATATCCTGTAATGAAACCATGTATATTAATACTAGCTTGATCTATCCGATTGACGAATGCTAAAATATCCTGTAATGAAACCATGTATATTTATACAAGCTTGATCTACTCTTTTTTTGATAAAATACTTGTACACTTTGTAATAAAAATATGCATATTTATACTAGATTGACTTACTTATTTACGAAATGTTAAAATATCCTGTAATAAAAACCATGCATATTTATACTAGCTTGGTCCACAATGTACTTTCTCTATTGATGACATGCTTGTACACCTCGAAATAAAACCATATATATTTATACTAGCTTGGTCCACAATGTACTTTCTCTATTGATGAAATGCTTGTACACCTTGAAATAAAACCATATATATTTATATTAGCTTGATCTACATCATTATTGAATGCTAAAACACGTTGTAATAAAACTATATATTTATATTTGCTTCATCGACTTTCTTTATTATCCAAATGTTTATGGTAATGTGTATATTACAAAAAACACTCAAAAGCGAAAGGAGAGGTGTTTTTTTAAATGCTTATCCTCGTGAATCTTATACTGAATGACAGTCAATGATGTGGAACTAAAATGTCCACAAAATGTCCTTTTTGCCTGTCTGACGATTACCAGTGCGGCTGAGGACTGTATATGTTGTGGTATGTCAGTAAAACAGATGTTTTCACTAACTCGGGGTAAAAAACTGACAATCCTCCCTGCCCATTGGTTTGATTTGTATGATAATACCTCATTCTGCCAAATTTTTTTCCGCTTGCCTCGAGTTCAAAGCAAAACACGAAAAAAACAAGTTTTCCTATAGATCTCCCGGTACAGATTCCAATCAATAACTCCTGCTCATCTATCAGCGGGCCTTTCCTAAACAAACCACAGCCCCTTTTCTTCTTTCTTTAACCTTTTAGTTTTGCAAATTTTTCTTACATTTATCATATGATAATTTTTGCGAAATAACACAATGAGTAAACGAGAGAAAAAAGTGTGTTTTTTTGCCTAACATGTATTGAATTTGTCAATGTTGAAATGCTATCAATAACAGTAATATTGCCGGGATGATTTTTTCTTAAGATTTAAGATTAATCTTTCTTTACATACGTAAGTTAAAATGAACGAAATCGTTTTTCTTCTAACTTTTGAAAAGGTGTTTTTATCTCGGCGTCTTGCATCAATCAATCCACCGGTCCAAATTAACCTAGGATTTACGAGGGTAGATATCGGTATGGTTAGGGTATGGAGCGAGCGCCTCATCCATTTCCCCACATCTCCTTCACGGCACTCCGCTGATGGCTTTCTCAGACGTTCTTGTCATCATTTTTTTCCTTTCTGTTTTTTTTTTTTAATATCTCTGAATCGATGTTTTCTTGCCACACATAGCCGGCACATCCACCGGGTTTTCAATATGTCAACTTTAACTACCTAAAAGTCAGCGTTCATGCTTGTATACACCCGACCAACCCATCACAAAGCGATATAAAGTGTGGAAAGTTTAGAAATAATTAATGAAGTACTGAATTGAGTCCAATTCCCTTTTACTACTTTCAATGGCATTTCTACTTGTATTTTAAAAAGGAGTTAAAAATAAGCAGAAATTCAAATTCCTAAAAAATGAAAATAAATTACAATACTATTCTTTGAATGGGGTATCGGTTATTCAATAAATGAAGAAATAGGCATGCTGTTATGACTTGTAAAAATTACGTGCAATGCTTTTAGTTTGGTTAAATAATTGAAAACCTCGTTTACCTTTTATACGTGTAGGTTTTCTGCTAAAAAATCCGTTACACCCCCCGGGTGGGAGGGAGTATGGGCCATACGACGGAGGTACGGAACTGAACCTGCAGGCTCCGGAATTGGTCACATTTTGATAGGCACACGCACTGTTAAAATCGCAGTAGGATCCCTGTTTGTAGGAGGGTGGGTAAGCATATGGCACTGTGTCGCCAAAGTACAGCATGTCCATAGCTTTGCTCCGTCACTGGTGTATCATAATACAAACAGGAATGAAAAATCAAATGAAATATAGATCTTGTTTTAAATTTCCTCCGATACAACTCCCTTGCGTCAGTAACACAGACACCGGGGCTCGGCTTTGGTCGATCCGATGTCAGCACTGCTAATAGTTTTTTATGCTGGAACTCCAATCTCAGTTGTCATCCAAACTCGATCTTTACTCGTCGGGTTTACTTCAATTTTGGTATCCGTTGTATAGCTGTATTTTTTTTCTCTGTATATATATGTGATTACAGTGTGTATATAGAGAGATGTGAACAACTGTAGTGGGGCTATGTCAACATGACGCTGAGATCCGTTACAGCATAGCACTACATCAAAGACGCTAGAACAATCAAGTGCCGGACTATTAGGGCAGGTTGGGATTTGGTGTGGCCAGAATTAAGAATATTCATATTCTGAACGCCGCCCGTGACGAATCAGCGTTGTGGCGGTCGTGCGGATGTTACGATATCAGTGTCCGGTGTCTTCCCCATCATTAGGGACCCACTCTCGAGTATCAGAATTAAAGATCAAGAGATAGTCCGTCTTTGAGGACCGCTGGAGCTAGCGACTGGCGAGAAGACTCCGGCATATGTCCGTGCTCGACTCCATCTACAAGTGAGGTGCCATGCCCCCCTGAAACACTGGTTCTGTAGACAGCAGGCCTGCAGGGCTTTTCACCCTGTCAAATTTTGGATGGACACGCGCTCCTAACCAACAAATAAGCAAGTCTTAGAGTTGTTTGCTGTTACAGCCAACTTTGCTTCCCTCCGCCTCCTACTCCTCCCGGCCCATCTCATTATATATAACCTTATCAGGCTGTAAACATAATATCTGCGTGGTTTTAACCAACAAAAATCATAGCTGTAATCCGATTTAGACCGCTGTGTCTGTAGGCCTTCGCCGTTAGGCAGGCTTCAATTATAAGCCGAGTCAACTCAAATGCCAACAACTTTGAATGTGTTGACGGTGTGAGGGAAAGCACACAAAACCATCATTAAGGCATCCTTATATATGCCTTTGTTATATCATACAACTCCGACAGAAGATAGTTTTAGACTTGATTACTTTATTATAGAAATGATGACAACTTGGTAGGAAATCGGAATTAAAGGAGGGCGACACTAGTGTATTCCACCGCATGTGGCGGCTTAGGCAAGTCAGAATTTGTCTCGTTTATACATCTCCAGGGATCATTTAAAATTGGTGCTCTCTCCATATTAATTTTCTCCCTGGAACGATTACTTGTAACGTTACATCTCATCCTGATTAATTAACCAGAGTTTATCTTAAAGATGGTCGGATGAGATGATAACGGAGCATCACTCTCAGCCTCTGCAGCATTTGATGTTTCCCGCGACATGACCACCTCTGCATTTGTCCCCATTTGGCATTCCGATCACTAGATAAGGGGTCGCTCTTTCACACGCGGGTCTCCCAGGGGAGGTAATGGGAGAGGTTTTCAATTAAACAGTCCAGACAATTATCATTCTACCTTCATTTACATTTTGGTTGTCACAACTACTCTCAACAAAATAGTCATTAAGTTTTGTTTAACTAAATATCACAGGGAAAAAACTGATGAGAGATTTAATGTCAATTCTTAATTAGATAAAAAAAAATACCTGTTTGCATCCGCACACCTGTTAATATCGCTAGTATCTAGTGTGGTGAGCGAGTTAAAAATGTCTACTAATCACAGAAAAATGTTAATAATGTTTTTTTATACACACGAGGTGGAAAACAGACCAATTAAAATCTAGTGCAGTTATATGAACGAGGTAGTTTTATTTGATTAAACGTAGAGGAATTTGTATTTTTTTACTCAATTAAATTGGTGTCTTAATATACTGCGAGTATGCATTTAGTACATAACATATTTAAGGCTACAGACATTAGTGTTACACAATATTATATTGAATCTTAAACAGTGTAATCGTTTTAGGCAATATTTAAATATTACTCCTGACAAGAATGTCGTTATAGAATTTTAAAAGCTTCTCTGATAATTCTCTAGCTACGGAGACAGAAGATGACAAAGTTTTTTACAATACTAGTAAGAAAGTACTATTAACGGGTTAAAAATGGAAAAGTTTTAAAGGACATAGCAATTTAAAGTAATTTCTCCAACCAAGCCGTAGACAACCTAGGACTATATAACCCATCTCTGTTAATATTTCTCCTCACAATGGATGGGACGTGTTTTATGAAGGGGCAGTTCACGGCCGATCCATCTTTCTACTTTCTTTGATTCAGGATGAGTGATGAAGTTAAGACAAATTGATGGTGAGGGTCATTGTGCCTTATAAATCACAAAGCCCGCTCGTCAAACATACGTTCCCTTTCATGCAATATATTTATAAAACACTCATCGTTAATTTTCCCTCTTTCGTTTATTTCAGTTTCTCACTTCCACAACTATATCATTTCACCTGCAAAGACGCATCAGTAGACGTTGCCCTGTGTTTCTTAGCTAACAGGTTTAGCATTTCCTTTCTAGATTTACCTGTGACGGGACAGGATAAAATAATTTACCTTGCTATCAGTTTCTTCTTTAAAGTCAAGAAATGGGTCTTCCATATCATACCGTCGCAATTACCTGTGGCAAGTTAGAATTAATTTGAGCAGTTTGCATTGAATTTGTATCCTGTCTCGATCGTTGTAACGCAAGACTGATTTATTTATCATTTTAGATGTAATAAACCAAAATTATCATTACCGCCTTCAGACGGGTTTTAATGAAGCTACCCGATATATTTACCTGTAGAGCTCGCTAACTAAGTGACGATAAACGTGTATTCTGCTCTCTCGCCCATTAAACCTAATTAGCTAAAGCCTTCTGCACCACCGCTGAGCCGTCGTTAACTACAAGAGTGTTAATTAGGAGACGAGGGGGTCGACACTCTAGCTCGTGAATCTAGTTCTTTAGGAAGGCATCCAGCCCGATACCTCTAGTAGACTCGTGATCTAGTCCTTAGAAGATGGTCAATTCTAATCTCCCATTCGGTGCAATATATCCCAAGTAAACGGTCACTAATAAACTTTAATCAGAAACCCCCAGTAAACGGTCACTTATAAACTTTAATCAGAAACCCCCGGTAGACGGTCACTTATAAACTTTAATCAGAAACCCCCAGTAAACGGTCACTAATAAACTTTAATCAGAAACCGCCGGTAGACGGTCACTTATAAACTCTATTCAGAAACCCCTAGTAGACGGTCACTAAAAAACTAGTTACATTCTTGTTTAATTCTATTTCGGAGAAAAAAAACTGTCAATGCTTTTGAAGAAAAATTCCAATTGTAAGCAGAAGTTTTCATACACGTATAAAGGTTCATTTCTTGCTCTATGTAAGAGCACTCTTGGCCTGTGTATGTGAACTTGTGCGAAGTAAATCATTCACATGTAAAACATATGCAAATGAGATGTAAATCGGGATTATTCGTCGGCGATGATGGGAATAGAAAGCACTAGTCACTTTCAGACCCAGACAAGCATGTCCAGTGACAAGCTCCAAACAACGAGATAAATACTTCATGTTGAATTCTTAATCCAATAAAATAACAGTAATCTGACTGCCATTTGGACATTTATGTAAGAGTGAACGACCCGCAGTGATGGCAGTGTACAGGAGTGGGAATGGTCAAGGTCGTGCTGGCAGTGTACAGGAGTGGGAATGGTCAAGGTCGTGCTGGCAGTGTACAGGAGTGGGAATGGTCAAGGTCTAAGTTGAGTTTAAAAGTATTCAGAGTCGATGAAACAAGATCTACAACCCAACAACAATCTGAAAAGTGGTACCTTCGCTTAATCGTTCCACTCACTAACCACGCTGGTAAACAAGGCTCGGATTACAATATACAATAATAACATTAAACACAACAAATTATGGTTGTCATATATTACCATGCTGGGAAATTAACAACTCAAAACATGTCTCTTTCATAATAAAACCATTAACTGGGTTTTGATGTCATTGTCAATACATTGGACTACGTTTAGTCAAGTTATGGAAAGTATAGGTCACATAGAATCGGTACATAATGCTAAGAGCGCCTTTCATAAATATTACTGAGGAATGTTGATTGCATTTCCAACACTTCTTATATAAAATGTAGAGTTCTAACTTCAGTGCAGGGTGCCGAGATGCCCGGTTAAATGACAATAACGGATTTCAATACTTTTGAATACGATATGATTTAGCGCTGATCATTGTAAATGTTAGGAAGTGATTTAAATATTATCGAGTAAGTAATGGTGCATGTCATAAAAGTGATGACTTAAAAAAGTAAAAACAATTCAAAAATGATCCAGATTGGCATATTTCAGTATTAACTTCTTCTTTGCTTGGTGTTGCTATCATGCAATGTTATGTATTCGATTTAAACGTGTTAGCGTGAATAATATTTGATTTTTTGATGACAAGATAGTGTTAGTGGCTTTATTTCACCAACACAGACAGCAATCAAGGGCTCCGTCACAGCTACAAAATTAACATTTAATAGGCTCGTGCAACTAGAAAGTGCCCGAGGGTAGCTTAACGTCTCCGCCCCTTCACCTGTTAGGGTACGACAGGGCGCATAAAGGGGTTGGGCAGTCATGTCACCTACTGGGAGATCAAAACCTCGCTACTACATCAACCCTAGCTACCACAGGGAATGACTTTGTTTTGTTGACGAGAAAGTCAACGTTTTCCAGTTAAATGAACCCTATTGCAAGATGTTAGTCATTTCTTTGGCATTTATTGTTGACAATTATTGTGATTAGTCCTGTTTTGATATCCTGAGTGTTTTTCACGTGTTTTTGTGTGGCCCAATCACAGAAGAGTTTTACCGTTAACGAGGCCACATTCATTAGCTAGACCACAAACATACTTTCATCTTTTAAGGATTTTTTTCTAGTCATCATATGATAAATCAACAAATGATAAGTTGCCCCCTGTTAACTCTTTTCAAGAAAAGCAACAAACATAAAACACAACGACATAGTTTTCTCATGAGTACTGCTGCCCATATCCCCCTTTTTTTGAACATTCGTATTCATACCACAATAAAAAATCTTATATTATAGGAAATTTATGCGTGTTTATATAACTAGGGATAGTCAGTCATATGCCAAACGATAATCAAATTCAACGAATGCAACATCAAACGTAATCTGTTAAACTGCCACCGAAGTTATGTAAATCTGAATTGGTAGAATTATTTTGATATGTAACACTGTGAAACAGTACACAGTCCACTGGTATTCTATAATAAAAAGTAACAGGGTCCATTGGTATACTATAATAGTAACACAGTATACTGGTATACTATAATAGTAACACAGTATACTGGTAAACTATAATAGTAACACAGTATACGGGTAAACTATAATAGTAACACAGTATACGGGTAAACTATAATAGTAACACAGTATACTGGTATACTATAATAGTAACACAGTATACTGGTAAACTATAATAGTAGCACAGTATACTGGTAAACTATAATAGTAACACAGTAACACTGGTATACTATGATAGTGACACAGTCCACTGGTATACTATAATAGTAGCATAGTACACTGGTATACTATAATAGTAACAGTACACTGGTATACTATGATAGTGACACAGTCCACTGGTATACTATAATAGTAATACAGTCCATTGGTATAGTATAATAGTAACACAGTCCACTGGTATAGTATAATAGTAACACATTCCACTGGTATACTATAATAGTAATACAGTACACTGGTATAGTATAATAGTGACACAGTCCACTGGTATAGTATAATAGTAACACAGTCCACTGGTATACTATAATAGTAATACAGTACACTGGTATAGTATAATAG
>JAUMHH010153348.1:0-18895 GCA_032359455.1 Chlamys rubida | reverse complement strand
GCGGGGGAGGGGGGGGGGCAATCCAATTGACATCAACATCTTTTGTTTGGGGAATACTCAACCGATAAACACGACTTCAGTCTCTCAGACGCGCTGGAGAATCATCTCGACCGACACAGGCGACTGTAGTCCGGAAAACAATGCTTCCGTTACTCAAACTTCACGTGAATGGTCACATATATCACAAAACTTTAATGTAAATCCCTGTATCAATACATATCATCATGTACATGTCTGTCCTAACCTATACATGTACATGACAGTTGTAAACTCACACCTCATATCGTTGTGAATGGGGTTGCTGTGATTCGGAAGCTGTAATTGCGCCTTTTATCTCCCCTCTCTCCCCATAAATAGCACATCAGATTTCACAAACAATGACCTCTTTCAAATAAATAAGCTTCTTCTTGTTGTAAGGTTTCAAATAAAACTGCCATTTATCTGGTAAACAATGTAGAAAAAGATAACGCCTTCTTTATTTCTTTTTTTATTTTACCATATACTCAAAACGTAACAATATATTGGCAAAATTTAACAGCAGGCGTTTGTAAATTAATTTGCACATAAAACGTTTTGTAAACAGAAACAAGTCAGCTCCTGTATTCAACATGCATCTTACAGCCAGAACCTGGACCGTTTGTGTTACAAGTTGACGTATATCCTTTCAACTTCCTTTCCGCTAATTTGCTTATTTAAAAAGCGTATTGGCATACTTTGCCTGTTGAGATAAATTAACACGAATATGACATACAGCGTGATATTACGACGCAATCTCAATGCGTTTTCAAGCACTTCCAAACGAAATCTCGTTGTGCTGTAAGCAAACCAGTGGAATATGGTTTCCCTTATTTGGTGTAGAGCAAATGTATTTTCAAATTCAAGGGTTGTCATCTTTTACCTTGCCTCTAATTAAGAGAAAAGTAATTATAAAAATCAACTACCATACCTGTACCGATTTGGAAATCGAATGAGTCACACAAACCATTGTTTACATTGTATACTGTAGTATCAAGCAACATAAGTGGGATTTCGAACACTATTCGGATTTTCTTTAGCTGGTGGTATTTATAGGAATGTTCTGATCTAGAGACACAATCAGTATGATCTACAAAAGCTGTGCAGTTCCTACATATAAATTATATTGAGGATATAGTGAGTTTTCAGTATTATTATTGAATTTCATATTAATCCGATTTTGTGATCCAAAAATTACAACATCTCGTGCAATAGTTAAGATGTTCTTCGCGTGCTTGACAAATTACATTCATTTATATGTTGATAGAGAATCCTACAAGTATCGTCATTATTATTATTATGAATGTCGTTTTGTAATTTCTCTCGGGGATATTTAACCATCTGAATTAATTCGATCGGATGTATAAGTTTATTGACTGACGTCGTAGCATCAATACACCGTATCACGTGGTCTCGAGGTGGCAATTTCCGCTTGCTGTGTTATCAAAATGGAAACAAAATATAGCAGTGTTGTTTTAATATTACAAATCCTCTTTTTATAGTCGCTCTGAGGATTTTACGAAATTCTTTTTCTTCAGATTGAAGCGTTCCGAACTAATACCGTTTCCAATTCCTTTTTTGCAAATTGTTTTGGAAAAATCTAATTAAATAATGACAAAAATGTAATAAATGATATATTGGTATACGTGATACTAAGAGATCGTCATGTTTGATTTGAGAATACCGATGTAACACGCACTTGACGTGATTGGCAATTAACACCGTTGTCCACAGGGACGTGCTGCGTTTCCTTCTTCATATATGGCTGGATTTGTCGTTTCGACTGGATAGTATAATTCAATCAGAACAAATCGGTTTTTGTTTCATTAATTGATTCGGCCCATGAACAGTAGGACGCACTACTACCAATTGCCTCAGAAAATAAACTTGACCCCAATAGCCCCAGGGTACCCAACACCTACTACACTCATAACTCTTGGACGCAACTGTCTCGTGGGGTCCTGAGATACTAAACCTCACGATACAATTTCATTGATATATACAGGCCTCCGGTAACACACACAAACCATTAAGTAAAGCATAAATCAAACAGTCTCGCAGACCAAATAACAATTTTTCGCCTGAGAGGAAATATGTGTGCTCAATATTTGTTCGTGCTACTTCACTGAATATTATACTCCGAAATCGATTCCGTTAACGCCGTGAATTTATAAGAAAATGCTAAATGTATCTCGCGTCTGATCCCTGTAATTAATTCGACTGCGATGTTGTTTTGCTAACGTTGTGAATTTACACCACGTGCAAATATACGGGATGTTGATTGGACAACTAACGTGTACAGACTGAAGATTGCCCTTTGTTTTAATGGTTCCCACCAGAAGCGTTCTAATCAGACAAAAGTCAACATTGCCGTGACTGTTGACATTTCTGTTTGTTTTGATAGCCGTCTTTGGTAGTTTTAGGGCAATCTCCTTAAAAAGCTACTAGACATTTTGGCTAAAGGGATTTTTATTAAAGACATGGTTCATCCCTTGGCCATATATACATTAAATGCCGTGTTAATGAATTGGGAACCCAGAACCGTTTGGGCTGATGGGTTGGGTCTACTTCGGGAAATCAAAAATAATAATTAAAAGAAAACGTCTCCTTCTGGGAAAGTGAAGAGATTTTAACCAAATTTTCGAATGATTCTTCCCGTGGCTTAATCGTCCCTTTTACTTTTACATGTAACTTTTGACATGTTTCAGAATGTTTCGGTCTAACTGTGAGATCCAAGTACTGTTCGCGAAGCTCAACCATCTGCAGACAGAAGAAGACATGAGAGTGGACGAAATTCTGGAGAAGCACGCGACTACTGTCATGGCGACGGTGGACGAAGCGATGAACAATATTGACAATGTGGACTTCGTGTTAGCATTACTTAGACACCGTGGTACTTACCACAAGAAAATCCCGGGATTTACGTCACAAATGTTCTGGGTAAGTGTAAAAACACAACGTGCAACAGGATTATATTGGAATTATGGCACTTCATACATGTTTGCTAGCTCGGTAAGTAAGACAGGATATGCAACATAGGAACATCGTGTCACAGTGTTTGAAGAGTGCCATGTGTAAGCAATGGAATAGTTCACGTAAGTGGCCATGGCTGTCGTTTTGTTACGTTTCACGCCAAATAAAACTGAAGTGCATCAAATTATCGGTGATCCAAATATTTTTGTCGCCTCCGGCGTGCGTATTCGGCGTGTAAACCTGTGGTTTCAATATAGGTATAAATGCTAGAGTCAATGGTAGACCCCCTTATTCATCAACATGTGTTTATCCAGCGCATATATACGCTTCATGTTACTTTGATCCACTAACACACGTTGATGCATTTGGGGGTCTTACAGAGCACGGAATGTCAATTCGGTCGACGCAATCATGTTTAGCCAATTATTCCGCAACGTCCGCTGCTTTCAGATGATCAATATAGTCAATATAAGTATACCAGAAGTCTAAACCACAACCACAACAACCAAAACACATTTCTGACTGGACTGATTGCTATGAGTATGAATTCAATCTTACTGGTCGGCTTGTAATGACGATAGCGAAATTCTGCAGATGCACAAAATAAAGAGATGAATGTTGCTAACGTCTGTGTACTCATTTTGCACAAGTGACAATATTTACCTTTAGGTCTTTTTTTTTAAATTACAAGGAAACATGTTTAAGAAAGAATGATAAATGCAGGTACTGAAATATCAGTTCATTCTATGCAACTATCTTCCTCGTCATTTCCAATTGGACCTGGTTATCTATTATCTATTTAGTCCCGACCAGTTATCTTAATGTACAAAGGGACCAGTTGTCGTGAATTACATTGCATGACAGTCGTATATTCGTACTTAACTTTGCCGTGGAATCTTCAATTTCTTTTCCACATTTTTTGTTTCATTTTTACAATAAACAGCCATCCAGTATGTCCATTAGGATTTCGTTCCGAATGTCATTCATAACTACTGATGCGTCACGATAACTGTCTGAGGCCACGCACAGTTGGAAGAACATGACGTGATAAAATACCTACACAAAAATCTGATTAGTTCAGAAAGGTATTATGTAAGAAATTACAAATTGTATAGTTGATGGTATGTTTACCTATAGATAATCTCCAATGAAAATGTAAGACCCTTGATAGCTAAGATATTGAACTACGACAGATATAAAGAGTGATCCTACATCTTGTTTCAAAACATCGTTAGATTGGAATTTCACAGGTTCTATTAAATGAAACACCGTGAATTTTCAGATTTTCCGTACATTACTTCATTGCCAGTTCCAAAGAAATGAGGCCTTCTTGGGATGTTACTTTAGTATCGACCCAATAAACCATAAAATGGAGAGCCGGTCTTGATGGTTTATATGGCGGTACCCCTGATAACCGTCCTGTAGACGTATAAGGTTTGTGTCACAGAGAGCGGGCACCTGGCGAGTATCGATTCAGTATTAGTGGATTTTAGTAATGGGCTATTTATTTGATGATCCGAACGGAAGCTAACACTTGACGACATTCGTGTCCAGATATTATGGGCCAACGATTAATGGAAATCCAAACGTTCATATTGCATTGTATTGATTGCATATTAGGAGGACTGACAAGTGGAATGAGATTTGTGGAATTAGTATTCAAATCACCACGCTACTCTATTATTATTTATTATGCTATATAGAAGAGGATGCTGAATATTTGCTTTGCATCAGATTTGCATTGAATGATATACGACGGGTTATTTACTCTAAATTATGTTCTGTGTGAAAGCAAAGGTGCGGTTGTTGCTTCGGGTTTTTTGTAGTGATAGTTGGGAAATGGTGCGCAATGCTAGATATACAATATTCAGAATTAAATCGCGTAGCCGATAACTACCCGGAGCTCTGATTATGAAACCGTCGAGGGCTTAATTGGGAAAAAAAGATTTGCTGTTGCAATGGTCAACAATTTATCATCTCTACTTGGTGGTGGTGACAAATAGTCTGTTGGTGATATAATTGACCTTCCTTTTGACGGCGTATATGGCAGTAGGAACGCAGTTTGCAACAATCATATTATATGGATCGCGTTAGCGTATGCGCCATACGCAATCAGAATCCACTAAGCGAAAGAAGGGAGTGATGCTAACATAGCTATATATACATGGATATGTATTTGCACACACACACACATACACACATACAAAAATGTATATAATGCTCATCAATATTATGGAAATTATTATTGAGATAAACGTCTTTTCAACTACTAAGGTCATATGACGACGTAACCCACTTGCAATAGGACCATTACATTGTTATTTAGTGTTTCCTCGGAAAAATATCATCACATAGTCACGGTAGCACGACACGCCATTCGGTCACGTTATTCAGATCACGTGATGGTTTGAGGAACCTTGAGACACCGCCGAAACGGTAGGAGTTTATAATCCAAAGAAGGGCATTAGTCGTCTCGTGTACGCATTTATCGGGATACAGTGGGCCAATAATTGTCTAATGCCCCACACCTGTAGAGTTGTACACATGATACACGCTCGTGATCTGTCAGGACAGCTGCTGTGTATCAAATCAAGATGGTAGAACTATCGATCAAATGATAAATCTTGCACACCAACAGACGTACTTATAAATCAGACTGTCGCAGTCGGTCCCACACGGTGTCATTGTTAGAATTGGGTCAGACAAATAGTGCTAATGAGGAGACTGGTTGAACACATGAAGGTGTCCTTGTACTTTGACGCCAGATCATGCGCAGAGCAAGATGTAATAGTGTCTCACTTTTTTTATTGCTTTCAGTAGAAGATCTATTCCTGTCTTTCCTGTCTTTCTCCTCTAGTTACTTTCTGTTCAAGGCGGTGTCTCCCTAGGCACCCGTAGACGTTATACCTCAAACAAACAAACAAACGATGATACATTTTAATGTGTTCTAATCAACATTTCGACAGTCAAACAGGATTATAACGGAAACATAAGGTCATTTTAATTGGATGTAATGTATCAATTCATGATGATATTTGTCAATGAAGCGAACTGTATGCTATACTTCGTATCTCTGTCTTTAGTTTCGCGCTAGGCCTTACAATAATGTTTGGAGCTGGAAATTATTGCTGAAGTTTTTATCTTGCAGTTGAATCCTTGCACGTTAAGAGCAGAATATAATTACACCACCGTTAAAATTACCCTGTATACAGTAACGATTCATGACAACAGACCAGATATGTTTTTAGCAATTTCCATGTACCAAATGAATTGCAGTGACGTCGCTTTTCCTACGCTATAGTACGGTCCACTATTCATTGAAGACAATTGCTTGAAAACACATTGTTTTCAGTGTATATTTCACTATTTTTCAAATTTATATATTTTTGTTTTTGTTAATCCATCTTGTTGACACTATTGTAATGTCACTTATCGACCTAGTACCTGAACTAATAACTGATACGATTTATCAATTCCGCGTTTGTGAATAAAGATACTAGACACGTAATCATTTACACCTGGCTGTGACGATAACCTCGCAGATTGATCTCCATCTCATCTAGGTATTGTTATAAAATCATGTTCTCAGCTATAGGGACCGTTTATCACAATAGGAGGTTAATAGAACCATTGTTCATTATCGTTGGCGACTAATAACTTTTAGAATTATACAGCTATGGTTCGCCAACGTGGGCAGCACACGTGTCCATGTGTGGCAAGTACATTTGTTTACGTTGAACATAGAGTTATTAACCCTGTATGATAATGGTATTATTTTTGAATATACGATTTGTGGCTTCAGTTAATAATAACGAGTCTTAATATTCTGGTCACAAACAGCTTTTGTGTGCAGCCACTTGAAGCCCCATATAGAACAAATACGATTTATTCAATCAGGATGCATCAGCATTATCACTTTGATCACTAAATATCAATGTGGAGTTCGGGCACGTGATCTGAATGACTACCTAGAAGCTCCCTGTCTATACCATTCCTCTTTCTGGCTGGGGTCTACTTACCGCTCCTCGTCCTGTATATTGTCGTCAATCTTTTTATCGCGGATCTAACTAACTGCTCTATCTGGTCAACGACAGTAGCCGGGCCTCGTCGTGCTACAGTTTTATCAAAATTGAAATTAAGGGGAGATAACTGTATGCACGAAAAATTCAGAATTCTCTTAGAGTTTTGCCTGCGTTGGAACAGGTATCTTGAGTTCATCCTGTTGCATCGAAAGTTGGTCTTAATCCTTGTTCTTCGAAGATAGCTCATTTGTGTCTTTATTGAAGGGTTCATGTATAATCCTTCATATTACCTATCATTTAAACTATATAATTGATGATTAAATTCGAATTAATTAATTTGCATTAGTTACACGTAATTCAATTGGTCGATGTTTTGAATTTGAGGCATAAGATAACTGCTTTGACGGTACCCACGCTGTTTCTTTGTTGTTGGGTATATTCTGCCAGCAACTATCCGTGTATCTTCCTTTCCTGTTACCTTATGCAAAAATCTTTATGATTATTACTGTGCTTTAAGATTGATTTAATTCGTTTATTACACTGTTTTGATTGGTCTTGCTTTCAGGTTCGTGACTCCAGAAATTGATTCGAACAGAAAATAACAAATTGATATGAACATTGTAATTGAACACTAAAATGCCAAATTAAAGCACCGAACATTCGTTTTTCCGTTTATAAATTCTCTTGAGCTGTATTTGAGATCCACTTTCCTAAACGTCAAATGCGTGAAATTGAAAGAATTATATGATTTTAACAAGTTGGAAAATGAAAAAAGCAAGGATCGGTGATAAGCCTTTTTATATTATATAATAATAGTATAACTGGAGGAAAGGCTATATTTTATATTAATTTATATATACTATAACTAGATATGTCGTTCCGTTGTTTAAAATATCAAAGAGAATTTTGTATTACATGTACATGTAATCGTGTTACAGTCGAAATGTATTCCTGATACACACAGAAACGTTTGCAGAATATTGTCGATGACAAATGCTTACCATGGAAATGCATGTTTCGCTCATGAACACGTGTCACCTGAGTGTTATATCCGGTAATGGAGTGTTGACGGAAATAACACCAATGGTACATATACTTTTTCATAAATACCAAGTATACGTTTTGAATAGAATCGTGTTTTCTGTTTCTCTAATATACACAGCAGTTCTATTAAATTAGTTTAAGCCTTATTTATTCATATATTTTGACAATACATTGAAATACAAATTATGCATTACATTACATGAAATAGAAAAAAGTAAATAAAAACAAGTGTCATGATCAATTATTGTAATACTGGCTACGGGAATGAAGTAATATGAACAACAGAACGAATGCGGGTAAATAATTGGTATGCAGTGGAAACCAGGAATGAATAATATATATATAAACATGTGATCATTAGACGTTAATATCATATTGCTATATTACAATGAAAGTGTAGAACACGATTCTGTATAATATAATCATGTTATAATCGGTAAAATGTTCAGCAATGCTGTAAATGGATACTCGACGACTGTGACAAATGTTTAAACAAATTACATATCATAAATTGCCACTGAATTACTTTTAACAAATTGTGCATGTCACACAGCACCGCCATGATTATTATTGTTTAATCAGTACCGTACTTTGGATTGAATTGATAAAGACAAAAGTACCCCAATAAGCTGAGCGTTTTTCAAAACGTCAAAAAATTATTCAAAATCCAAAAATATCAAAATATCAGTCCAATATGAAAACAGAAACTGCAGTGGTCATATACAGGATTATGGTATTATAGTTACGACGATTAGCTTGGTATTCACTTGTATCTCTCCCACCCTTCACAGGTGTGTCTCCCGTTTAAGCCGGGAAAGATCAGCTTGTCACCCCCTAGGGGGAGATAGCCTCGTCCCCCCGGAACACATGATCTTGTTCTCCTTGTATTTTTCACGGGCCTCCATGCATTTGTTCATATGTTGTCCTAGTTTTGATCGATTTTGAGTTCACACTATGATTTTGTTGACAATTCGGTATTCTCTGTTTTAAGAACCACTCTCCAACCAATAAGAAGCTAAATTAAGCTTTACTTTTGGATTCCAATTCGTGTTAATTCTGCTTTAAATATAAAATTAAAATCTGTATCACCATTGTAAGAATTTGGTATATAATTTTGTAATATTTGCATATCAAATTATAAAACGCACCGATATACATATCAATTGATTTTATTTAAAATATAAAACTGTTTATCATTCAATTGTTCAAGTGCCTACACAAGATTTATATCCCAGCTACGCCCCTGTTTAATTAATTTTTCTCAGTATATTTTTATCATAATGATAGAATACTTATATGCCATCGGTAATGATTGATGAAATATTAAGCATATAAAAATATTTTGAAATATATATACATAAAATATAGCAGCATTTCTATCGCAAAATAAGTCCACGCTACAATAGTTTGAAAGACAAAACAAGAGAAACATAACAAATGTCATCATCCTGCAACAGTTTGTGCTGTTCATTTTGATTTTTTTATCACAATCTATAAATACACCTTCCTTAGTGTTTACGTGTAATATGAACGCGATACATAGTTAGCAACATCAACAGGTAAAAATTCAATATATTATGATTGTCAATAGTGTCGGGTGACAAACCAATAATTGAGAATAGAAAATATGATGCATTGCATTCACAGATTGTAAAAGGAATTTGTGAAAATAAAGACATGCATACACAGTGCACACAGGCATTGTGTTTACAGACGTGGTCTTGCTGTGTTTGGGGTTTAAAGAACGTCCTCACAATAGTCAGTGTCATATGAAAACCGGTGTCGCTGAATAGAAAGAGTTGGTAGGGACATGTTCTGTATTTCGGTCCGATTATTTTATATAAGTTTAGCTTGAGTTTTTATTACCCAGTGTCTAGATATGCTGTACATGTAGCTTTCATTGCTTTTCATTTTTAATCAGCTGTATGATAGTAGACCCATGTTTAATCTTTTTCAAATCACGAATCAACATTTAATAATAATAATTCCAGGTTCTTATTTACCACTTTATAACAACCTAGTTCTCGTCTGAAAGCGGTTCACAAATTATTATTCGTGGTTATAGGGCCTTTGCAACCAGCCAATATCTTTCTCAACTCCCTGGGGAGCATGTATTCGATTAATTGCTAGCATATTACAATTAATACAAAAAATGTTCAATAATCAGTATTCAGTAATTGTTACTTTTTCAATACAAGTTCGAACCTCCTTTTTTGTTTTCATGTTTTGAATATCGACATTGTGATAGGATATATTTTTACTTATAGATACCCTACCCAGCAGCAAACCTGTATGAAGCAATGTATCTTTATGCACTGGCAATGAACACGACTTTAGACAATGGAGGCAACGTCACTGATGGACAGACTCTAACGAATGCACTGTGGAACAAAACATTTTCAAGTAAGACATTACTGATATATTTACATGTTTTGTTCATACATGAAACGGTAATTCTTTATTATGAAGGAACTTATAAAGTGTAATGTTACAAGGATGACGTCATCCCATTGTTAACTTGTGTTATACACAGGTAATCACCGATATTCCACTAACAGGAATGCAAACATAACTCCTATAATGTACCAAAGAGATGCATATAAACCATATTGACATTGGGATGATTTGTAATGTCTGACCTTTGATGTTGCTGTTTCGTTGGCGTATGGAGGCTTTCTGCTATAATTGACAGTGTTATTCCGTTATAATTGAGAGGCGTTGTAATTGCGGTATACTTACGTATAAATAAGAGATGCTGAGAGTATCCACTAGTGTCAATTATTGTTATCTATTACGTATACTTGTATATTGTTATAATATACCGTATATTTAAACAATGGCAGGTGTGATGTACGTCGGTTCTGTTTTTCACAGCTGTTACAGGTGACGTCTCATTAAACGCTAATGGCGACAGACAGCAGAGCTACAAAGTTGAACAAATCGTTAGCGGGACTAACTTCAGTCTAAAGGTTCGCATTACCAATTGTAAATGCTTCATTAGGACATACGATGTGTTAACAACCCATGCAAACGTGTTACTTCAGAAACCAGAGAATTACATACACACGTAGTCAGGTAACTCAACTGAGTGCCTGTTGAAGCTTCATCACTTGCGAATTGAACTACTCCTGTATGACCGATATCGTTTCATACACTGTACCTGGTAAAATATAATTCCTTTGTCCGCCTGCCATCATTTATATATCTGGCAAAATGAAAATTGCTTGTTCACCCGATTTCAAATCATGCCTGAAATAAAATTCAAAGCTATTGTGTTTGTTCAGAATTTCAATAATTCTGAAAATATGCCATGTTTAAACAGTGAATTTGAGTGGGGAGCACCTACTCTATGAGAAGCATTTAAAATATCATCTACCGCCAACTTTGGTTTAGGTTTACTTCAGAATCTTTCGGACATTTCTGAAATGATTCCGAAACCTTGTTGTTACGTCTATAAACTATGGTTTTAAGAACAATCATGATTTGTTAAGGATCTTAATCAAGGACGTTTTTTAAAACTGGTTTTTACTTTTGAATACTGTTTATATAATAGCATCACTATCTAATTGTATAAAACAAACAAAATTACTAACTTGGTATGCAGGTGAATATACAAGACTCATTTATGACATAAGGTAATATGCAGGAGAAACTGATATGTCAGAACGATGCTGATGATCGAAACTGAGAAAAAGAAAACAAAACAAGTTATGTAAATAAATCAAAAGGGTAACTGTTCCTCATTTTAAGATCGAACGCGGCCGTCGTCAGGGCGAACACTGCCGTCGTCAGGGCGAACGCGGTCGTCGTCAGGGCGAACGCGGCCGTCGTCAGGGCGAACGCGGCCGTCGTCAGGGCGAACGCGGCCGTCGTCAGGGCGACGCGGCCGTCGTCAGGGCGAACGCGGCCGTCGTCAGGGCGAATCAATCCAGCCATGTGTATGCATTCTTTGTGTTGGTAGTTAAGAGCAAGAGGAATCAAATTAGAAATAAAGAAAGTTATTACTGTCCATAATATCTAATTTTCTTTTGCAAAATATGTGGATGAGACTTCCCATATATTAGATGCAATATGTCTCTCTTTCATGTCTGACGGTTAACTTGAAAAAATCACGTTCTACACATAAAGAGATAGTAATTTGATCAGAGTTGAATTTAAATACGGGATGGGTGACCAATGTAATCTTCCGGGATTAAATTGCATGTAGATATATCTATGGAAAGTAAGAAATATTAATTATGATTAGTTAATCTAAAACCGTTTATCGAGATTTGGAGTCGTTGATTTCTTACTGTTATTAAAAGGATTAGGATAAGGATTAATATATGTGTTTCCTGATTTCGCGGTTCTACAATTTCTTCTAAGAATTACATAACAGAGCACTGATGAATATGTTATAAAAAATCTCAGCTAGGTTTTGTCAAAAAAAATTTATGTAATGGTAAAAGCTGATCAACTTAAGAGAGAATTTATTGTGCTAGCTATTTAGAAGGATGTCTCCATACATTTTATGTTTCCTATTGAAGCTCTTACATTAGGTTGGATCACAACAAATACATGATACAATGTATAGGTGAATACTTTTAGTTCCATTTTCTCTTTATGACAATGTATTACTATTTATGATACTTATAACTAATTGATAAGTGAACTGGAAATAGTGTGGTAGTTTACTTTGGAAAATAAGGCAAATAGAAATTTTAGATACCAGAAACAACCACTTATACCACTACAAAATGATATATAACAATATTTCGTTTCATAACTTTATTTTTCATACAAACCAAAACAAATAATTTCATAATTTTACATTAAAAGGAGACAGATTAACATAATTTTCCAACTGTTTTTCTGAACCTTTGTGTAGATATTGTATGTCTTGGAACATATTGGTAAAAACATTCTTTGCATTATTTGACATCTCGTATTTGACTGTTATCAGCAAATTGGTCAGTACCGGTCTGAGGTTGGTTACTATGAAAGTAGCGTGTCTCCTATTTGGCCAGGACAAAGACAGAACGCACCCGCGGACAGCCCAGCGTGTGGTTACAGTGGCGAGTTCTGTACAGGTAACCTCCTAGTGCTGACGTCACACTCTGGACGCTCGTTTTTGTTTTGTTCTCTTTTTATTGTAACGTTAGCAGTTCATTCACTTCACATATACACATATTCTTACCATGTCTGTTCACATAGTATATATTAAAATATATGTAAATGATATAAATATATATCATATTTATAAATGTAATATATATAAATCTGATATAGATAAATGTAATATATATAAATGTAATATATATAAATCTGATATAGATAAATGTAATATATATAAATCTAATATAGATAAATGTAATATATGTAAATGTAATATCTATTCATCATTTATATCAAACATCAAGTCATCAAAACATTGACAATTCAGAATAAATAAATATTGGATTAGTAAATACTGTACGAACGTTCTGTTTTAATTGTGGGCTAAAACTGTGAACTTTCTATGGGTTCTTTTGGGAGAAAAAAATAAGTTTTGTTATCTTTAAAGCGATGCAAGCATGAAAAAAATCCGTTTTTTTATTCTTTTGTTTTTGATTGATCATTTCTTCGCAGGTGTGACGGAAGCGGACATAATCCGTATTTTAATTTGTACATTTGTCGGCGTTGTTGTGTTGGTGGTACTGCTTAGCTTCCTCATTCAGCAATTCTTTGTGAGGTAAGTAGCTCGCCTCCTATCTAACCTTATACACCATCTGTACAGCGCGCTATCTAGTCTTAGGGTAATCGATAAGAAAAAGGAGACAAAAATCAGCGTCCTTCGTCAAATCACATGTTTGTCAGATTAAACAGAATGTCGGACTACTTCTTATGTGATCTCTGTCAATTTAGAATGAAGTGTTATCATTTATTTGTCGAATTAAAAAGAAATTTAGTTTATTCAAGGGTCGAAGTAGAAAGTTTTATTGCAATAGTGTTACCTTGTGTAAAAAGTGAATAAATAGATGTATGCAGGTGATATAAAGTACCCTATGGATTAACTGTAAAACTTTCCGTTATTGATATTTTGGTTTTTGTGCGCATACATCATATAGATACTTATATATATATATATATTGTTTAATAAAGTAAGTTTACTAAAAGAGCAACCTGCTTATGTCAAGTCTCTATATAATATACTATATTAGGTTATGATTCTTTATTTGAAGATTTAACATCACTAAAGGGTGTTCTTATGGAGTTAAATGTTGAATCAGGATATGCAAACTGTAATGTATACTGCTATTTAAGAAGTTGTTATTACTATGTCATACGTTTAAATAAGAAATATACTCAATATAAAATGATCAATCAATTACAAAAATTATTTAAGAACAATGAGGAAGAAATTGAAGGAACAATTTTGGAGGATCCATAAAGAAGATATAACGTTCAATGCCACATCTCACTTCACGTTCTCCACGGTACGTATATCTGTATAGGAGTTATCGGTGGTACGTAAAGTTGTATAGGAGTTATCGGTGGTAAGTAAAGCTGTATAGGAGTTATCGGTGGGAAGTAAAGCGGTATAGGAGTTATCGGTGGGAAGTAAAGCGGTATAGGAGTTATCGGTGGTAAGTAAAGCTGTATAGGAGTTATTGATGGTAAGTAAAGCTGTTTAGGAGTTATCGGTGGTAAGTAAAGCTGTTTAGGAGTTATTGGTGGTAAGTAAAGCTGTATAGGAATTCTCTGTGGAAATTAAAGCTGTATAGGAGTAAGTAAAGCGGTATAGGAGTTATTGGTGGTAAGTAAAGCTGTATAGGAGTTATTGGTGGTACGTAAAGCTGTATAGGAATTATCGGTGGTAAGTAAAGCTGTATAGGAGTTATCAGTGGTAAGTAAAGCTGTATAGGAGTTATTGGTGGTAAGTAAAGCTGTACAGTAATTATCGGTGGAAAGTAAAGCTGTATAGGAGTTATTGGTGATAAGTAAAGCGGTATATGAGTTATTGGTGGTAAGTAAAGCTGTATAGGAGTTATTGGTAGAAATCAATATGTTCCTAAGGATGGACAAAGGAAGCATATCATTCCGTAATAGATCGTTATATAGCAGAGGTAATTTCTTTTCAGTGCCTCCGCTAGGGGTCAAATCCGGGATATCTGGCTTACTAGTCTGACAATCTACCAAATGTGCTTAAGAGAAGTTCTCCCAACCCACATAGCTAGGAAGTGGCAATTTTTCTATCAGGGTGACAGTTAAAGAGAATTTTCAACAAGAGATGATTGATCATGATTGCTGATCTTTCAAGAAAGTTGAATCTCAAGAATAACGTTCGCGCGTCAGTTTTTTTCATTTCACAAAAAAAATATTGAATATTGCATCTTATACAAATTTCAAAAGTAATTGGGCAACAGGCGTAATGCCTATACAAGAGAGCTCCTATGGTATGGACAATGTATATTATAATATATGCGCGCGTCAGTGATACGTGTACGAACGAAGAATGTGACATCATAATCAATCATCCAGATATCGACAACGTGAACCATGAATAACTTGTCACCACCCACGTTGCTCAAAATAGTGAACGCTCCAAATCGACAATACACAAAGAAGGAAGAAATTTGCATTTGAACATTTTATTGCTATTTCCATATGCTTGTGTATTATTAATTCCTTAGGTCAGCTGAAAGTCCCAAATGACGACTATGGTATCGGACTAGCGGAAACATTTTCAACTGCTGGTCTAGTTTACCATGTCCAGTACATTTAATTTGCTATTTGCTGTGTTTTATTAATCATTGCAGCATTTATCCAACCCATTGAATAGCAAGTATATGACAATGGAGCGATACAAGTCCCATAGACCTATAACTAGTTTATTACTCAACGGAATGAACAATTGCTACCCGGAACTACTTTGTAATATGTTTATTAATATGCATTACATAATAAATACATCATTATTACCTTAGGCAAGACGATCGATTTGTATGTACTATATTTATATCAGTTATCGATCGATTTTTATGTACTATATCTATATCAGTTATCGATCCGAGGGAACAACGATATTGCGGTCAGCAGAAGAGCCAAAACCGGCGAGTATAAGGTATGATTAATAAATAGCACTTTATCATACAGGTTAATCTGAGCGGGCTTACAAATGGTAATTGACTTTGAACTAAACTGTTTCAATAATACATATGTTTATATTACATCCCATTTGCATGGACAAATAAGAATCAGGCATCGATGTTTCCTCATTACCTTTTGGGGGTTTTAAAAAGAAAGAGTTTTCACATTTTATTTTCAGGGAAAATTATATGATTGTAGTATAATTACAAAATAGTTTGCTGCTTAAACCTGACATAGTGTATTTAGTTTAGGATTGAAAAATTAACAAACAAAACTCACCTTATTTACATTTGATACCTATGTTGGGACGACGCCGATGAATTCAATATTTTAACCCTTAAATATTGGTATTTGGTATTCCAAGTATCATTTCAGAAAAATAACTCGCTAAACCACGTTTCTAAGCAGTAATTTTTAGATGAATAACTGTTCTTGATTATTTTAAATAGTCAAACTGCGTTTTCCTGACTCAAAGTAGGATGAAAGGATAGCTAGCATGTATTCTCTTTTGTGGTAGCTACAATGTATCATATACAAATATAACAAAATGCTGAATATTTTGAATATAATGAACGAAGATATTGCTAAATGTACACCTGTCATATTTTACCCTTTCTCGGTCAGCCGTAAACATGGAATGGATTTTATTGAGGATTGAGATAACCCTCCACTCGAAAATATGACCGAACGGTGTAACAGGCTAAAACGACCTGTAGAAAACATCGACATACCCTACGTATGTAATGTAAAGTAGTGTCCCTAGGTCATAGACACGAGTAGCAGCTGTCATGTTTTGAGCTTATCTTTTATTGTATTCCCTAAAGGGATCCACGGTGATGATTAAAACCTACGATAACGTCATACCAGATATCAGGATGGATGTTAAAGAGTTCCAAAAGGTTCGTACAAAGGAAGCATCTCATCGAGCCTTCCTTCTTCATTGATTATTCTTTCGCTAATTGGCTTCTTCCTTAGTTAAGCTTCTTCATACACGTAGATGGAAATACCTTTGGCCAGTTACTAGTCATGAAACGGCGTGAGAAAAAAATTCTCTGGCATGGCATTTAATCAATATTTTATCAATATTATTTTCGTATGGAGTATTAGTACTAACAACAAATGTGTTGGATTAACTTGCCGAAAGTGTATATAGCATGTTATTAACACAAAGAGACGCTATAAGTCTTTTCAAAGTCTTTCCATTTCTTATCAAATACCCCTGACTAATCTGTACACGTTGTGTGTATAGAGGTTCCATATGAGTGATGGTTGGTTATCTTGTTTATCTAACTCGAGTTAGTTAATTTTCAAATTTTATAAAGATACGAGATTTACCAAGTGTCTTTTTAAATTGAAAATTAACTAACGAAAGTTAGTATATCTTTGTTGTATTAACATGCGATGTACAATTTGACTAACTGAGTGTTTTTCTCTAAGTTACGGGAGCTGGATCACAGGAACGTGGTGAAGGTATTCGGCTTCTGTATTGACACCGCTCATCTCTATATCCTTACGGAGTTTGCATCAAAAGGAAGCTTAATGGTCAGTTGGTATCGTGTTATATCTACTCTTAACATAACTCGTCTGGAGACTTGACAACAATTTAAACTTTTTCAAGATAAATATCTACCTCTTTTGTTATTCTACCTTTCGCGAATGCAAACACTGATGTATTATATCGACTCTGTTTTGTGTTTATCATAAATTCCGTTATGTTTCATTTTAAATTTGTACTCACTATTCTTTTATACTTAGTATTATACAAACACTCAAATTTCACTAGTTACACTTTCATTCAATATATGTTTATTTTTTTTTTGGGGGGGGGGGGGGGAATGTAGATGGGGCTACGAAAAAGATGTGATTTAGCAATGAACTTGCCATTGTCCGTTCAGGTTAATTCAAATATTCAAAAAAATAATAAACGTTATAAACTAACTGAGTTCGAATGTAGAAATGGATCTTAATTTGTACAAATGATTTCATTTTTCTTTTTTTTATGCAGGATATCCTAGAAAATGAAGATATTCATTTGGACTGGGATTTCAAATATTGCTTGTTATTGGACATTTTAAGGGTATCTATTTATCAACGAAACACATTTATTTTTATTTATTACATAACGTTTATGCATTTCTTCAAGCATATTTCTAAAATCAATTCAGGTTGGAGATATTAGAATCTTTATAAGGAAAAATGTTTTGATATTAAATAAATAAATTGCAACTAAACTAAAAGATTTTGTAAATAACGAAAAATATCGTGTATTACCTTTTTTTAATATTATCAAATTGTGTCTAAATATGAAGTGGTAATCATTTTGCATATTGAAACAATTCTCATGTACCAAACTATTTCATCTTCAAAATATACTAATGCTAATACAATTTATATGTAAAGAGACAACACAATATGTTTTAACCGGTATCGTCAAACACTGTTTCATTTTATATTTATAGGGACTAGAATATATTTTCCATGGTGGAATAAAATTTCACGGGAACTTAAAGAGCTCTAACTGTGTTGTTGATGGTCGATTTGTCCTCAAGCTCGCTGATATAGGACCACGGCGTTGGATCAACTCAAAGGAAAGATGTGCTAGAGGTAATCCTTATGATAGTACATGAATGTCGTTAACGTAGTTGAGTACCCTAGCAGTAGTTGAGTACCCTAGCAGTAGTTGAGTACCCTAACAGTAGTTGAGTACCCTAGCAGTAGTTGAGTACCCTAAC